>JYFJ02000421.1:0-62873 GCA_000934665.2 Catajapyx aquilonaris | reverse complement strand
CCCCCCATCGAAAAAATCATAACAAATGATCCCAATATCCATGCATTATTAGGCATTATTGACATCATGATAAACGACACGGGGTTCTACGATCCTTAGATATTCACCCCCTTCAATTATACGACCATGTGGTTAAGCCATAAAATTGAGGGCGTCCTGTGCGCGCATTCTTATGGACCTTGTGATTAATTGCAGGGCCAGCCTGATTCATCATAATTATAACCAACCTTGAAACGGTTCGTTACCTGCAGGGGCAATAATAAAGCTACTGTGTAACCCTAATCTTTTAAATATGATACACTCGGTGATTTCTTTTTTTTTTTTTTGAAAAATTTCAGATCATTTTTACCTGAGATCGTGATCGACCTGGTGCTGTGAAACTTATATTGCCATCATCATGCAACTTCATTTCTCGGTTGTCTTCTGCACTGACAGACCTGACAAATTGTAATTAGCGTGCAGTGTCGGGAGTGACATTCGACTGAAAAGCACATATATGCCGCCATTTATTATTCCTGTAGCGTATAAATTGTGGACAAGTTTACGATCTGGACGTGTACAACTTGTTTTTTTACGTCCCCCTACTGTGGGTTGCATGAATTGTCTTCATTTACCTGTATCAAAAGACATTCGAAACGACGACATAATTATTTTTTTTGGGGGGGGAGGGGAGGAAATTCTGCACATGCGTAAGCCTACCTTAATTAATTACACCCCAGGTTCTATCTAGGTCTCCATCATGTTAGTGCAAGTTGTGCTATAATTCAAGTTTATGACGACAAAATTCGTTGGGCAGGGCTAGGGGAGCAGGCAGCCTAGTTCCTGGAATCGGCCATGTGTGTGATAAGTGTTTGGGAAAAACGAACGCACCTTTTTACAAAACGGGGGTTCAACATATCACCTGCCTTGTAGCATATACAGGGTCCACTTTCACTGTGTTTACGTATGCTGTATTGATATTAGGGGGGNGGGGGGGGGGGGGGAAGGGAGGTGGCGCTTTTGTAACCAAGTTTCTCCCCAGTGGCGCTCAAATTAATTACTCTTGCCACACGGTTTTCTGATTACAGATATAGAACCAGTTTCTTGTCCGTTCTGCGCTGTTAAAGTTCTCGCCAAGTTGCTTCATTGATTCAAGTCGAGTTTTTTCCCCTAGCTGCCGGGTTTTTTTTGTCTAGAAAGTGTAATTATATTAGCGCAGTTGTTGGTTGTCGAGTGTGTAGTTGTTGACCTTGTGTAACTGCCGGGGGTAATTTTTCTTCGATGAATGGCAATGCTTGGTGCAGATTTAATATTATGGTGTTTATTCTTGGAATATTATATGCAACTTGATAATTTCGTATTATTTTCATGATGTTGAACTTATGGTAGAAACATAAGACGTTCGTAAAGGTGAATAACTGCTGAAATGGATGACAGACAAATTTTAAGGTATAGCCTACATTTTTAAATATATTACTTGGTACAAATAAAATTAATGGGTGCAGTATTTATGTGGGATTCCTCATTCCAAATCCTTATTATCACTATGATGGATAGGTTTACCCAACAACCCAGCCTCTCTCTCAACTTAATATAATACAGATGCACGAATAATTATAAAATCCTTGTGTTATAATATATTCTTCACCCACAAAATTACTTTCTCACAAAGAGAGAATAACATAATTGTTTTATTAACATGACACTGACTGTAACTTACAGTATACACACATGGCATTAACTTTAGTGTAAAATATTATCACACTTATCAACTGCAAGTGATTACGCAAGTACAGTACGCTACTTCTGAACGTTGCTGG
This sequence comes from Catajapyx aquilonaris, assembly GCA_000934665.2. Taxonomy (NCBI): domain Eukaryota; kingdom Metazoa; phylum Arthropoda; class Diplura; order Dicellurata; family Japygidae; genus Catajapyx; species Catajapyx aquilonaris. The sequence continues at coordinate 61,074 of JYFJ02000421.1, read as the reverse complement.
AAGAGAAACGATTTCCTCTAGGTGTAGGATATTTACAGGATTAGACCAGTATATACTAGACCCTTGAGAATTATGAAATGACGAATCTGTAGAGGGAGAACATATTATCCTTGTTTTACAACGAGTCATATTAGTATTTGAATATTTGATGGTTTGAATAGGATGTACCCTTTCAAATACCCTATAATATATGTTCCATGATATACTGCTGTGCTCAGTGGTTTCCTCGGGTTTAGTAATTACCGCATGCGACGCATCCCCCAAGGGGTGCGGTAGCGGATGTCTCTCAAAGAGGGGCGGCCAGTGAAATACAGAGGGTCCCAATATTATACGGTTCAGTATTTACCTTAGACATTTTCTCGGAACAGGATTTTTTATCGACTTTTTAGAAACTGTTTGTCGGATTAAACAACCGCAGCTACTGCCTTCACTAAATCGATTCACTTGCACCGAGCAAGTGCTGATGTGCTTCACTATGTACTTAAGTTGTTATAGTGCAAACCTAGGAATGAGCTGTTATTCACTATACAGGCATTAAGCAAAAATAACAACATATGCAGGGTATTCCAAATTCGTGGGTCACTTTTTAATAACTGATATCGCCAGATAGCAGTTATTTTTGTAGCTTGTTGTCCCCCTAACCATGTGCCCCATTCTATAAAAACTGGGGGTCGAATATAGCAGGGGCTATAGAATGGAGCACATGGTTAGGGGCACAACAAGCTACAAAAAATAACTACTATCAGGCGATATCAGTTATCAAAAAGTGACCCACGAATCTGGAACACCCTGTATACTAACATGTACTTCAGTCTTGTAAGAGTATGTAAAAGAAGCTTCTCATTATTATATTTTGGTTAGGGCATTAGGTTTGTAACATATTCAGCAGGTTGCACTCTTGGATTAATAATATCGCATAACTTTTCTTTAATATAGATTTAGCAATTGCGCGCACTGATTTTCTGTTGTTGTCATCATCAGAGTTTTTGTTGTACAATCTTACTGTGATTGCCTTAATGGCACAAAATAAATTGTTTTCGACCTACTTATTTGGACAAGGAAGGAGGGGTGATTATTTACAGTTGGCCGTTGAAAGGCGTCGTTTAATAGGACAATAACTTAGCACGTCATATTTTAAAGGGAAAGGGAGATAGAGGGTGGGATAACATGCAGCAGAGCATAAGAAAAATTGAAACGACCCTTGTGATTTCCTTCAACATTTACTTAGCCATCAAACCCAAATACGCCTTTTCAATGTTTTATTATCCATCATTCACAGAGCATGAAACTCAAGTACCGGTAATGTGATTATTTTGTTTTGCACATTTCATCTGATTATGAGGATCACGCATTTTGAATAATTACTTTAAAGCGTTTCATTGAGGTAAAAGCTTGAGAAATTAAAACCCCAAGCTTTATTAATATGAAAAGACATGCCACAACCTCTTTGATGCAGTGGATCAAGTTGGAATAATTGTCATTCGTCATGAAAAGTTTAGGCCAAATATCCTGGCGCTATCCAACCATCAACACTCTTGTTTTTTTCACAGAGACTTTACCTTTACGGGCAAGTGCTGATAGTACGACTAGCCACAACTTCTTTTTAAACCTGACACGCTTATTCCCCCAATAATAATGTATTACATGGTTTCATCACTATAGTTCTGACGGCTGATTCAAGTTCACTGTCAATGAGAGTATTTTCTCACGATTCAGAAATCAGCACTAAATTTTTAAAAATCATCACTTTTTTGCTCTACATACACGTGCACACACAATCTGACTATATACACACTTGAGTAAGTTTATAGTCATGTTCCTAGACATTAACTTCTGGACATTTTTGTGTTCCGAGCGATGAGATAAAAGCTATGTTCCATGACTTAAGGCGTAGTTAATTACGAAAATATCTTGTAGGCGTCCCTTGAATATGAAATTCCCCATGGTATATATACGGTTATCCTTTTTCCACGCACTTTTTGGCTTTGAGTCCAGCATGTGGGCGTGCAGTGAATATGTCGCCTGCACGGAGGCAGCTGTGCACAAAACGGACGCAAATCCGCTGTCACACTATTTGAAAGCATTCCACGCCAGCCATATAATTAAGCAAAGGCCAGACGTGGCGCGCTTGAAGCCGGCCTTGATAACTTAATTTTTACATTTCACAGCGAATAGGTAGGCAAGCTGAACAGCGAACGTGATGCATCCGACAGTAGTCGTGGGTCGGCGTATCATCCATGCCATTTTGGAAAGGAGTCGGCTTACAGGCCTGTAAAATGAGCTACAACCAACAATGTACCTTGCATAGGGTGCTGAAGCCTGGGAGTACGCGCCTTGCATAATGGAATCTCATTCAATTTTCCAGCTACTGCGTAAGGCTAATTCTATTACTTTCCATTAACAAACTGTCAAAAGTCATCATCGTATCGCACGCCGGAGAGTCATCTCGGTCCCGCTTCGTGCTCGTCATAATTACCGAATAAATTGCATGGCCCTCCAAGGAATGGATGCCGAGTCCGCGCCAGCTCTTTGCCCACACCGGCTTCTAACCCACCCTGCTGCACAACACTCTCGTTTCTAACCCCCCCTTCTCTCAACTAACCAACTAACCACCCCTTCACATCCATCCAGGCCCCCAGCTTCCCTACACCACAAATCGCCATTGCTATAGCTCTACTTGCCCCGACAGTCAATTCTAAGGGTTGACTTTTCTTTGTGCTGCGTAATTCTCAATTTGTAGCCTACGATGATATACCGGTACTTCCAGCCCATACTTATCAAGATGACGTCATATTTTGTGACGAATATGACCATAGGTGGTGAAGAAACACCTGTAATTGAGAAATAGGCGCGACTTTTCTTTGAACCGTTTGACCGTGTATAGGATTCTAGATATACTTGTCCCATGCGATAAACGCTGACTCTGACTTTGATCAGTTGCACCAACTCCTGTTCTACAAAGTCGTCTGATTTTACAAGTTTGGCTTACAAGCCCCGAACCTTTCGAGTTTGATTGATCGAACGCCGACTTTCAAGCGCATATACACCATATAATATTGTCTCAGTTCCAAGACTTCGGCAACAAACCTTCCCTAATTATTGGACAGAAACCATCCATCTTGCTCCATTCCGCTAATTCAACCTTAGCCAGCCACCACCACAGGAGGGGTCTCCCATCTCTCCAAGTGAAACAGATGACGTGACTTGCCCCGTCCGATTCATTTCTTAATCCTTCACCTATCTCCCCAACTCAAAGCGTGTAAGGCAACAGTGTTCGTGGGTCCGTTGCGTATAGCCGATTATTATTAACCATGCAACGAGTTGTGTATTAGGCCGCTAAAGGGGTGGAGGAAGATTCACTTGTCAGTAGCTGGCTTTGATGGACTGTTTAATTTGGGGCACGTGTGTTCGATCCTCCCACCAAATAAGTCACGTTTTTCAAACGCAGCAAAAAAAAAAAAATGGAAGGTAGAAAAATGTTCTGATCCTGCCAATACTGCATTATAGCTGAAGATGGGCTGGCTGGCACCAAAATGGCCGTCTGGTCTTATCGGTGGTATATATTTCCCTACCGAGCGCTGCAGGGCAGAGGAAATAAAAAGAAAGACATTTTCTCCCTTTCTCTGGCTGTGGACTGGAAAAGTCTTGCAAATGGCACAGGTCAGATAAGGGACTCCATGAAACGGCCGTGATCATATCGAGGTGAAAAGGACCTTTTTCTTCCAGGCGAAGATTTGATGTCTGTCTGGACAAAGGAGGGGGGATTTACTTGCCCCTACTACACTCAAGACAAGGCAAATTGTCCTGTTCGAGGGAGCGCCAAACCACCCTTCTCCCCCCTTCATATATGGACCCGGAGCTGAATAGGCCCATTTGGTCAGGACCGGCCGTGAAAAGGACGAATGGAATATATCCGGTGACACATTGCGTTCCCCTGTGATAACCTAATCGCAACGCTTCCAATTGCCCACCGCAGATGTCGTTGCCAGAACTTCTCATTTCATCACAAGATGTGTCTTTTTTGACAAGATGGAGGAAGCTGTTGTGCTTCCGGGTGAAATGAATAAACCCACCTCTTCAGACATATGTCTCGGAGCAATTTTTACATTTTTTAAACAAACGTAAGTGACGATGCAAGCGGATACGCTCAGGCCTAGGTGACGAGCGTATACAATAACGGTCGCGTCGCTGCTATAAAATGCATGACGTCGGTGTAGTTGAACGGTGTAGCTGGAAGCAACTCAGATACGACGTCAAGGGGGGGGGGGGTGCAGGAACTCTTTTTTTTTCTTCCCCAGGCTGCACACTTGATGTTCAGGACGAGGGATTCATGGTTGATTCATTCCCTCTTTTTCTTCTCGTTAGCTCTTCAACTGTCTCCCCCCGCCATTTCCACCACGGTGATCAGTGACATCTATCCCCAGGAGAAGACATTTTCGCCCGCCATTAAATCAGAAGCCGGGCCCCGCTCGAATCCCTCGTGAGTCCAAGTCAGGAACAACCGCAATCCTATCAGTGACGTGTAATTAATGTGTAGCCGCCTTAATTTTATTCCCCGACCACTATCAGGCCGAATTTCTCATCGGGGAATTGAGTCCAGCCTCGCTGATGAAAATCGGGGCGCAGGTTCGTCCCTTTTTCACTGCCAAGGGATTGGAGGGAGGGGGAAGGAAGGGAGGGAGGATGGAAGAGGGGGGGGAAGAGGGAGAGGGGGGGGGGGCTGCTGATATAGGAAGCGGAGGGAAATGCGCACAGGAACATCTTCTAATGGCAGAGGGAGAAAGGAAACGGGCTTGACTTGCCACTTTTGCCATTTCCACGCCCACTTGAACGGGGATTCTTTGGCACTTTGGGAAATACCACAGCAGTTTTGTGACGTTTCGGTACAGGGTCTATATTCCCCTTCTTGGCCATCAAATCGGGATGTTTTAGACCCCTAATCTGCCCTATATTAGCTACACCACATTTATTGCTTTAATTTCTTTGAGTTTTGTGGGGTCAAATAACCACATGATATTATTATTATTATTATTATTATTATTATTATTATTATTATTATTATTATTATTATTATTATTATTATGGAGAACTATATAGCCAGCAACGTGGCATTGAATTCTTTCTTGTTTATTTTCATTTCATATCCACAATAGCGTTTATTTGAACTGGATGGCAGAGGGCTTTCTTTGGAAATACTTTAATGGGAGCTTAACGTCAGCCTATTTCTGCCGCTATAGGTTCAACACCGACGACGCCTTCTCCTGGACATTTGGCCACTCTGGGGATCTTTAACATGCACTCGCGCAATGTCACAAGCACACGGGACCGACAGCTTTACGTCCCCTCCGAAGGAAGGAGGATTCTCACTTTTCTACCACCCGAAGAAAAGTCATCGACCTCGCCCGGGTTCGAACCCACAACTTTGGGACCCGAGGCGAGTGCGCTAACCACCAGTCCACCGGTGGGCGCCGCGCCGGCTTCTTTATAAATGCTATTTATCTTTCAAGTGCTTCGAAGAGCTCCAATAGGCATTAATGTATAGGCCTACACGTGTTTGAAATATAAATCGTACCAAAATTCCCTTTATACACGTAAACAGTTGAATCCGGATATAGCAGCCTCAGCTATAACAGACTCGGAATGCCGGTCCCGGCATACTTCCACATATGGCCGGTGTATTCGACTATAACAGACCTCGGTTATAATAACATACCGCGGTCCCTTGAAGTCTGTTATATCCGGATTCAGCTGTATTGAAAAAGGAAAATAATTGAACGTTTCAAGTCACATTATTGTCAAAAATGAGTGAAACTATGTGTATAACAGAGCGTATTTTCTGATGGTTCAGTCCATTTTCTGACATAGCAATTAGCATATGTTGGAGAAATGTTTGGAAAATATATATCCCAGAAGAAGTCATTCAATCTTTAAATTCAAAACCTACCTTATTGCATATCTGAAAATCATTCAAATGTGTCTCTGATAATTCTGAATTGTAATATCTACTTGCAACATTCTCCCACTTGCACCACTTTGTAAAGAGCAGGTGTGACCTTCCCTCACATGAAAAACAACCAACTGCCACACTCTATATATGATGCATCACATGACTCTTGCATATTGACCGGCATGTGACAGTATAACAGATGGACTATTGTACTGGAGATATTATTCTGGAACACCCTGTATATTAGCATTGTGCCGGGAGCTGAGGGATGGGAGAGTGGGGAGAGGGTGGAGGAGAGTGCCGGAGGGTCAACCCTCTCCCCTCCCCCGCAAATTTATTGCAGGTCCACTCGCACCAAAAAAGTAGTCTCACAGGAGTTGTTCTTTTTCGAGCTCGATTTTTAACTTCAACCTGCCACATAATTTTTCAGTTAACTTGAACCGCTTCCCTTTAGCATAAAACCTCTCTTTGGGAGAGGGGGTTAATCCAACTCAACACGGGAGGTTTAATGTCCAGCAAACTGATTATCATGGCGTGTCATCACTCCATTCCCTGAAACTGGATTTTTCCTCCATTTTTTCCATTATTCTTGACTTTTTTTTTTTTTGGATCCCAACCCTGCTGGTTACATGTCGAATATTATTACATTTATGGTGAGCTATACGTTCCTTGTGAGACATGCAAAGCCCAGATTAAATTTCTGGATTCCAAATCACATCACCGCCTTATCTTTGTCTCATCTTTCATATCACAAGTTTCTGATTGGAATAGTTTGGGGGGGAGGGGGTATATATATAGGAACAGGGAGGAGGAGGGGGTGTCTTCTCTGGGAAATCCAGGCCACAGGAAAGCAAATCCGATAGCTCCGGTTGATCAGTCCGTGCATGCGTCACTCCTTTTTCCCATCGGATTTATAAATAAGGCGAAATTTCTGGGGGACACTCAAATACAGTAATTACCAGAAACGCGGGGTTTTCTCAGCAAAGGAAGCGCCGGGTGTTTATTTCCTTCCAATAAGGAAGAGCAAATCAAAAGAACGGGGGGACCCCGCACACGAACACTTTAATTGAGGGGGTCATCACGATACTGGCCGTATGTGGCCCAACTTTGGGGTCACCTACCCATTCAGGATAACACGCGCCAAAAAAAGTTAAGGAATGACCATCACAATTGCAAGGTGGCATGCAACTTGTAACCGACCAACTGCTCGGTATTGTCTAGGGTGTGGTGGGAGGGTAAATCGAAGGATGATGGATGGGCAATGTAGGTGAGAGAGTGCCCAGAGGGAGAGGACCCTCTGCGGCCAAAGTCTGCCTTTCTTGGCTCATTAGTTACGTCATTGAAAGCAAGGGGGAACAGCGGGAGTGGGTGGGTCACGTGGCCATCTGTCGTCAAAATGGCGTCCCTGCTGGGAAATGAGCATCGTGGCGCGTGTCCGGGTCGGGTCGTCGGGGGAATTACAGCAAGACCATACCCGGCATGCCCGCTGTGAAATCTGTTACCAGCCTCGCAGCTGTGGACCTGCCCCTCTGCTTGATATAATAAATGATAAGTGTCACTGCTGAACAATGCTGCTGCCTGTACGCCCATTGTCGGTTGTCGGCATGGTGGCTGCAGGACTTATTCATTCTTTTGACTTTGGCTTGGGCTACTGAGAAAGTCATCAGAAGGTGAGGGATTTGGCAGCACCTCTTTTGCTTCTGGTCAAAAAGAAGAGGTGTTTCGGTTTGATGATGCAGTTTGACGGGGCTCATGAAAGTACCACAGTTCACCTTCATGTTACATTAGGGCACTTTCGTGATTGGGTTGCGGTTTGTGAACTTTTGGATGGGGGAAAGTTTTGGTGTAGTTATAAAGAGGGTGCCATCATGTTTCGAAGATGCGGTTTGGATTTTTGGAATGTGGGTGATGCCTCTGGCTATAGAAAAAGCATGCAACGTTGTAATGTATGAATTCTCCTAAATATCCTCCTGTCCTTTTTGAGGGTCGTTAGACCGGAAGGAATTAGTATCTGCCTCCTGAAAAATAGTAGGTGTCAATATATTTCCGCCACAAGGTGTTACTTACCCCTGAAAATACTGTCTTTTCAGGGAGTAATTTCAGTAGCAACACCTTGCTGCCAAAATTTGCATGTTTTCCTGGTCTGGTGTCAAAGCTGTTTCACAAAATTATTTTCCCCACAATATTCCTTACGAATACACTGATGAATAGTCGGTATGCAAACCAAGGGCAGGTGGATATCATATACGCGTATAGTGCTGGGACATTAAGTCGTGTGATTGATCTCTGCAAATGAATATTAAAATTCTTGCTTATTTTAGCTGCTACCTGAAACATACTACCACATCTAGCTTTTCAGTGCTAGAATAATCTTACAGTCCAACAGACCTCTGAAAATATCATCTCCATTTCGTGCAAGGCTTGATTAATGCTACATTATACATATAACATTTTACCCGCCCTTCCTCTAAAATACAATATTTAAAAAATACGCATGTAGGCGTAGCTTATGTAACTGAAAAGGAAATGCCAAAAGTTATTTCCTTGCTTGACAAAAGCCTTGTACGATGCATTTGACAAACCACCATCCTTTTGTTGATGCCATACTCAGTGTGTGGGACATGCAGCAGTGAATATAAAATCCACACCAATTTGTTTACCCCCTGAAATATCTGATCTACATAGTAAGGATGCACTGTAATATCTCTCATATATAGTGCTACAGTGATAAACTATTGTTGCCGCCGTGGTTTATTGTCATGCATAATATGTCATTTTGCTGTTGATCGAATTATAGATTTGCCGCCGGACGCGCATTTAACTGATGCTAGTATCAAATTAATTTAGGGAACATAGCCAGTGTAGTTTAGATACCCATGGAGCGCTATTATGAAAATAATATTGGGAGTAACTACAAGCATTATGATTTATTAACAGAGAGGTTTCTGTCATTTCTGACCAGTAAAATTTTATGCACCATATAAATTCTGCCCGTTTTATTGCCGAAAATTTAGCCTCGACCAAATTGGCACGTTAAAAAGTGTCACGATTCTATTATGCAGCACGTACCCCCCCTTGCATATGACATGTGAGCCGATCATGTGGCGCGTGTTGAGGCAACCTAACTGGCCTACTGGCCACCGATTGTTACTCTAGCTGGTGTGAAAACTCGGAGGATTGAGAGTCAATTCCCATGGAAGCTGCATGACCAACTCAGTCCAACAACAGAAGCCTCCCCCTTGCAGCCGCCATCCAATAAGCCAAAATTTTACGCAGCTTAAGCATAATTAAAAGTATCCCCCACCAACGTACAGAAAGGTTCACCACACGAGCTCCCCGGAGGAGGGGTTCCGTTGGCAAATTAACCGGAAAATCGTCTTTGAACGGTCGGAAATGAATGCCCGGGTCTCTCCTAAGGCTAGTAATGCTCCGGAACGGATGGAGCTGCTTCGTTGTTTGCATAAAATGCTGATAGATTTCCCAGTAGCTCTCACAGGGCGTGACGGACACCAACTGTCATCGCAGGGTTGTTTTTTTCAGGAGTTGTTTTAGTCATCCTGGGAGTGGGGGGGGGGGGTGACGTTTGGCGTGAATTTTTGCATAGGATAGGGTAGGTGGATAGGGAGAAAAGTGGACAGAAGTGGTGCCAATATGATTAGGCAGCGGAACGGTTGTATTGGTCTCCAGAGGGCTGTAGATGTAGTGGTGCCTAAGCTGCATGGCTTTCTGTCACAATATCATCTGGAGCGCTTTGGAAAAGCCAATATCGCTTGTAAGGATGGTCGGGTGGAATTGGATGGGCATTGTTTGCGGTGTTGCCTGATTTCTGCTGACCGCAGTAGTTGTATTTCCTGGCGTTATAGACATACGATTCAGGAAAATATGTCAAATGCTACAAAGAAGTGACTCTTTCTATAAAGAACTTTTGTGTAATATTCTTTTTTACTATGGCGTATCTTTAACACAACATGTACCTGATAGATGATTACATACTGTACGTAGATGTCATGTTGGGAGGAGGGTGGAGGATGTCAGCTGTGATGAGAGTATATTGCTTTCTACCCTCTGCTTCTGTGTTGCCTTTGAAACGACTCAGCTCCATTGTGATATGTGTAACTAAATGTGTTCTTTGCGTGCGTGTATACTGTAGAATGGACCTGGGGGTCTATGATGCAGTGCCATAGGAATAAACCTATGAAGCGAATTTCTGAAACCTAAAGGTATTTTTAGGTAAATTTGTAAGTTATTTGAAGAAGCTATAAATTGTCAAATTTTAGGTAAATTCTGCATCTTTGCTTCAGACAGTGTTATATAGGATTCAAACTTCTACTTGATAAACTCATGTTCACCACGTCACTTTATGTAAGGTGCAGTACAGGCATATTGCTCGTGTGTATACGCCCTACCCAATCAGGAACAACAAATTCTATAAAAAGCTGAAATTGGGAGGAGCCTTCTCTCAAATTGAAGTTTAATATTAGACCCTGAGTCTAAGGCAAGAGGCGATATCTGTGACCTAATAATGGGCAGCGTCAATCAAACTCAAATTGCGTCGTAGGCGCATACTGACGAGACATAATGTGGAATTTCAACCTTGACGTTGCTTTAGGGAATTGGACATGTTAATTAATGGAAGTAGGGGGGGGGGGGGTAGGGGGTGGCAGAAGCTGCAGTTTGCCTGCCGTGAACCTTTACTGTGGAGGAGGGAAGCGCGTGCAGCCGGTTATAGACGATTCCGCCCAGAAAATAGACAACCCAATTGAAATGGGGGTCCCGCCTCCTCTTTCCTGCTCTCCTAGTAATCAGCGCACCAGCTTCTTCCCTAATTATAATCCTGCGCGTATCTAACAGGGATTCACCATTTTGCGCCTTTTACTGCTCCCCTGCCCTTCTGCCGTGCAATTATATATCGTTTGTGGTGAAATTGAAACTTTCGTGGCAGGAAAGAGATTGACCCCAGCTGCGAGGATGGGTCATGCACCTCCGCCACCTTATCCAAAACAGCCTTGAAATATAGTATACGCTTGCAGAATGTGGTTCTCTCGGCATATGCTGGTTCTTTACCAGCTTTCGGTATATGGAAAGGAACATTCAAATATTTGATGAAAAATTTCAACTGAAATAGTAGTTGTGGGAAGAAAACGAGTGAAAATCACTCATTCTGGGGTGAATAGAACTCATTTGAGTTAAAATCGTTCAGGCAAAGACCAATAATTTTAATGACAGTGGAGCAGCTTATTCTCATATTTAACTTAAAACCATCCGATATTTTACAGCGCATGCGCAAATGTTTAAATTGGCGACGCACTGAGCATGTCCACACTCATGTTTGTGCCCATAGCAGGGTCATGGCATCTCTTCGCGTTCTTATTATTCTCATGAGATGGTAAGGGTAGGAACAACAATAAAGAGGCGTATAGCAAATTCTGTCTGATTTGATGGTTGTCTCTAGGTACCCCTAAGGTGAGCGTGGATTTACTATCGCAGTGCCACAGCCTGAGTTCACTAAGGAGATACTATCTATGCATTTTCATCTCCTACTCGGCACTTTTTTTGCACTCTGTATTACACCGGGAGTCGATTTTTCTTCCCTCGAGGCGCTACATTATTTACTTGGGCATTGTGAATTGAATAAAAAGACACGGGGTAATGGAGCTGTAATGTCGAGTTGGGGACAAGTTTGAGGAGGGAAGTGGAAGTAGAGACCTTGTTAATCCTTTCATCTGTGCTGGCAGTGACTCTGGCGTCATCGTCATTCCTCGGGGCACACTTTAAGGAAATTTCCCGTAATCTTGCTTCCTGAGACGAGAAATTTCAGAGCAAACTTCTTTTTAAGCAAAGTCGCCGTCTATATCCGGTTGTAGCTGTCTGGAGAATAATGTAAAAGGACCAAAGTAGGTGCAGGAGGAGTCGAGCCCTGGAAAATTATTTTCCAGATGATACTACAGAATAGGTTTCAAGGGTCGTGCTCTCCATTGAGGTTGCCTGAAAACAAGAGGGGGGATTTTCCCTCCATATGGGGTACGATAATATAAAGGGGAGTGGGAATCCGCTGGTGAAAAGGAAATGTACCAATGAATAAATGCATGAAAATATGACAGAAGCAGAGGGTTCAACCTTTCGTGTCCAGGAAAATAATTATGGCTATGGCAATTTTCTTGGAAAAGGATGCATATGGCAAGAATTGTGAAAGTAAACTCGTCGCAGTGTGTAATAAAACTAATTTGACATGTACCCAATATAATGTGACGTGTATCATGCGCCATTATAAAAAGCAATATTTTGATTTATACATTGCCACAAAATTTTTGCGTCTATAGGAGCTTACTTTTTGTCCATGACGGTGGAGGAGAATATAATATAAAACTAAGTTCTGCAGAAATTGAAAAACATTCGCAAAATTATGTATAGGTGTTTTTAAAATATTTTATGCTCATTGCAAATATAATGTTATTATGTTGCAGATGATGTATCACACTGCAAAAGTATGTAGCTCTATGCTATGATATTATAAATCATTTCAGGAAATATCCTGGGCATGATTATTATGGTTATACATTATTTTGTGTCTATGTAACAACTAGCGGGCAGTGATTTTTGTTTCCTTTATTTTTTTAAAAAAATCACCGTGTAAGCCTATGCACACCTAGCCTTGCAGATAATGGTAGCCTATCTATACTATAGTGTAGAGTATAGACCAATAACGGTGTGGAGTACCATGTCACATTTTCCATCATATTTTGGTCTCCACTCTCGTCGTTGATCAGAGAAGTAAAGAAAGGGGATATGAGTGCCTATAGTCCTGTAAGCAAGCAGTGTCGATTGGCTCCTCTGTGGGAAAGGGACGGAAGTCCATCTATGGCTCCTGTCAACAAGGGGCAGGTTGGCTGACGAGAAGCCCAACTTAAAAGCAATCGAGACGGGCTCTCCCGACTCTATGCTATATAATATGTCTGTCTGCCAATGGACAAAGTGGAAGCTGGTGGGGGGGTCTCCCTTCCTTCCCCCAACTCCCTACCCCCCTCTCCCTCCCAAGTGCACTCCAAACTTGGAGCCCAGACCTCCTATTGAATCCCCATCAGATAGGCTTTCATCGGACAATCGGTTAGTCAAACAGGACGGGGGCTGACAACACCAGCTAACAATAGGGAAGGGGGTACCATCTATCAAAAGATGGGTCCATTCTCCTGGATGACGTCTGGCCCATCCGACGACGTGAAGGGCGTCAGGATCAGATAGCAGCACTTTCAGGCTCGAGTCCGATTTCGCTTCATGTGGGTGGTAGAGACTACCAAAATAATAGAGTTTTTAAAAAAGCAAAGTGTATTTTTATATTATAAATTATAGCAAGATTTGTTACGATAACGGTATACATTGGATGGAAGCGATCGTGCGCAGATTTCAGCTGTTTGGAACTGATTTTTTGGGGAATATGACGACAACTGCATGATGGTTGTATAGCCAACCACACAACGAGGCATCCTCATATCTAGCTATATCCTACAGGTCGTGTGCTTGGTGGCCCCGAGCACCGTCGGCACGAAGCCTGCTTCGGGGACGTTCAAATTAAGATGTCAGCTATGATTTATTCCCGGGACCATCAGCCTGCTATTCCATTAGGTGTGACAATACACGAGGCAGCGCTCCATTTCCTGATTTCGGCGTCAAAAGGGATTGCTTTCAATATAGGGTCGTCGAATCGTGAGAACATTGATGATGGATGGAGCATCTTTTACATGCGGACCGGAGCTTGCAGCTGGAAGCGGCCTTGATTTGCTGCCCTTCCTCAGATGCCAGGCAGCCAGCCAGCAAGCCGATAGACTCGGGGATATAGGAGAAGACCGACCAAGATTGCTCCGGTCCCCAGAAAAAGCCTCGTTTTTATCCATTTTTGAGAGAGGTTGAAAGAACGTGGCGAGCTTTGGGTTACACTTCTGGCAGGTGGAATGGCTTGGTCAAATATGCCATCTTGGGAAGCCATTTTTGGTATGTGACGTCAGGGTGTAGCCAGTGCCTTAAATAGACGTTGGAAAAAATGATAAATGTTCAATTCAGGTCATAAACGTTGTTACACAGTCGATATGCTTGAAACACCGCACTTGTCCCTTTTCACCAGCTTTCTTATCTGCAGCTCCTTTGCACCTTCTTTGTCGCACATGCTGCAACAATGTGGGCGTTTAGTGCTCCATCCCGATTGGCACAATACAAAGATGGAGTTTGGCGCCAGGAAAAGCGGGTATTCCCCGGCTATGATATCGCGCTGTAGCCTTAACGGTTTTAGACGACTTTGTTGAATCTGGCGAGTGTTGGGAGGAGAGCCATTTGCATTGTTCCCAAGAAGGTATATCGCAGCCGGTCTCGCTTAATACTGGCCGCGTTAAAGCCCTGGTAATAGAGCTTTTTGCTCTCGTCTCCAGCTTTGCCATAAGACGCATAAAGGCAGGCACTTCCATTTATCATTTTAAATACAGACGCTCGCTTTATCTCCCGTACTTATCATTAGTGACGCATTCTTGTTGGAGTAACCCCCACAATGTCTAATTAGCCCCATTAAAATCTCTAACTCGGAGGAAAGGCCGTCTTGATTCCCGACTGCTCAAGTTCCTGTAACAGTCCCCTTTTATGGTCCTTAACATGCTGTGTTTTCGCATTAATGTCGCACATAAAGTGGATTAGATAAAGCTTTAACACACCCTTTTATTACCCGTCTTTACTTTTAAACAGCAATAGAGGCGGCCGCGATCTTGCACGGGATCAGTGTTGCAGGTGTTGGGAAAAGTGAGAAGACGACATTTTGAGGCCAAGTTAGAGAGCGGTACAGTTCATTACGGCCGGCATAATAGGTTAGGCCTCTCCTCCGAGGCTGTCTCAAGAATACAATGAAGGGACTAGGATGGAACTGCGGGACTTTAATTACAATTCCCTCCCTCTCTCCCCATACCTATACAAGGTATATATAGCCTACGGTATAAGTTTATACCTTCTGCAGTATACAGGGGCTTAATCCTTCCTCCACCGGGAGGGAAAACTTTTCCAGGGGGTGCATCGAAATGACTCTGGAGGCGTTTAGGTGGAGGATTTTCCCGGTGGTAGTCCCCCGAAACACACTTTTTTCCTTATTCTCACTCTTGTGTGCTCATTGGACACCAGGTTTCACTTTCACGTGATTGATTATTGCACGTATAATGTTGTGGTAATAACTGATATCCGTGCCCTTGATAGTTGAAGTCAGGATGCTCATTGTAAGGATGGTAACTTGCCTATGTTGACATCTTCAACAATGGTGTTGGGTAAACGTGATAGACGACCAATCGCGCATGCGTGCATGTCGGGATCTACCAGTGGTGGGAATGCGTATGCGCGACTTGATCTAGGCATCCACAGTATGCTTTACCAAGCCCGATTGTTGGAGCTATCAACTTAGGCAGTGCACTATCCTGTATAGTTACCAACTTGTAACTTATACAGAACGCACCCTGGAGGCCAAGGCACTAGAACAATTATTGCAATGTTCCATCTGACAAGGGAAGTGTAAGTGTTGTCAGTGGAGTTTCTGAATGCAACTTGGCACAATAATATAGGCAGGTAAGTTATTAAAGAAAATGCAAACAATTTAGGCGGATACCCACAAGGTCAAAAGTTATGACCTCTCGAACTCACAAGGGACACTTTCCAAGGTCTCCCCGATTTTCTTGAAATTCAGTACATTGGTAGGCCACCCCAAGGGATGAAAAACGCGCCTAAAGTGACCTGCTCAAAATGACCTGGTGACCCCTTTTGGGGGGGCAGAGGTCAAGTCTCAAATGCCGAAAACTCACCCATTTTCTTGAAATTTGGTGCATTGATAGCTCCCAAAAAGGGGGTAACCGGGTCATTTTGAGCAGGTCACTTTAGGTGCGTTTTTCTTCCCTTGGGGTGGCCTACCAATGTACCTAATTTCAAGAAAATCGGTGAGAAAGTGTCCCTTGTGAGTTCAAGAGGTCATAACTTTTGACCTTGTGGGCATCCGCCTAAATTGTTTGCATTTTCTTTAATAACTTACCTGCTTATATTATTGTGCCAAGTTGCACTCAGAAACTCCACTGACAACACTTACACTTCCCTTGTGAGTAGCAAATAGCCTATAGGTACCTATAGGTAAGGGCCACAAAAAGTCATTTCGCAAAATGATCGATCAAAACTGGTGCTTTTCCTTTGAAAAGAATATATCACGTGGATTTGTCCACATTTTATCCAGATAAAGTGTGCCACTGGCTTTTGGGAAGTTTCTCGGCCTCCTTTTTTCTCACGTTTGTACACAACGGTAAATGTAGTTACCACTTCTGTTCCTTAGCTTCAGGGTGTATTCCATGGGTGTGGCGTGAAAGCAACCAGTCTATATACGCCTACGTCTATGCTGAAAGCACTGAGTCAGATGTTTTCACCTGCATCGGTCGTATTTTGAACAGTAGGATTTTCTCACTGCATGCCATCGCGTATTCTATATCAGGTACAGGGTGTTGGATCAGGGAGGGATAAACCAAATAATTGTTGTTTATAATTTTATAAAGGTATCGTACAGTGCATGTAATATTTACATACGAACTTTATATTTAAGGTAATTAATGCATACAACAATAACGTGATCATTAGTGATACCGTGATACGGAGAGTTACTTTCTTTCCAAAATTAACAATTCAACAGTGTACATTGTTATTTTGAAATAATTATATATTTTCAAACTTATCGGCATAGCAGGTGGTCCACACCAAATTACGTATGCCCTAATTAGACAAAATTTAATCACATACGAGTATTAATAACGAATTCAGTCCATGCACACATTTTTGCATGACATGGTGTCTTAATTTTTTATTTACTTTCTGCTCATTAAATGGGCGCGGACTTTTGCCTCAGGGGCCACCTGGTATTAATTTATAAAAGCAATGAAGGCATAAAGTTTATAACAAAAAAGAGCGCACGTGCCAGGGAATCTTTCCTAGTTTATTTCTCATCCAGGAAATATAATAATTATTTCGTCCTTAGTCTCATGCTATGGTCATTATTCCAAGGTGACGGCCAGCCCCTCCAAAAATGCAAGAATATGCTATCTGATAGTAAACGAGTAAGAATACGCCTCGTAGAATATAGTGCGTCCTTTTTTTACTATCACATGAATTTGTACAGCACCTCGTTCCAGAACCATCTAATGTTTTTCTTATTGTGTTTTTTCCTCCTTACGACGCCATTCAGGATACCAGAAGAAGCATGAAGCTTTTTCTCACTGGATTTTCGTATTCGGATAACATATTCTTATACTGTGACATTTACCGTCGTGAGCGACAGGAAGGCTCATTACAAAGAAATACTCGGAACACAATCTGCACCGTAAATAATCAAAAAAGCATACAGATATCCGCTATATGATGGGGTTATATGAGGTATACCAGCGTATTATTTTGGTGAAGTTTTTGCCATGTTAGGTCCAGAGTTTTGCCTTGACTCGCACTTTCCAGAGCACAGTGTATTCATTTTGTGGATAATACACTGGCGTTGTGATTGAGGCCTTGCATTTAATATCATATAGGCTAAGCATTGATTCTGTTAAGGGGTAGAAGCCCATTACAGTGCATACAAAAGGAACCAGTTTTATAATGCAATGTTGCAGCGTTTTAGCCGCGGAGTACAAAATCAGAAGAAATAGTTGTAAGGTCCCTATTTATACAATGTAAGTGTGTCAACGAAAATTTGATAAACCAGCAGTGGGTCAGGAACTATGCTGGGGAAGTTGGATATGTGTCTATAAGGCACGGTTGTGAAAAGGCAGTGGTGACACAGTAGATGTGTGATAGGTCTGCGTTTGCCTGAAGGTTGCATGAAGTGTGGCGTCAAGCTGTATTTTATAATTTGATAGATATCATTAATATTTTGAATTCATAACGTTCATAATAAATAATAAATCTACCCTGATAACAGCATCTTTTGAGTATATGCTTTATGCAACCAATGGCTAGTGTTTTTTTACAAATAATTCTGAGAGATGAATAATCAACAATAAACAACTGTTGAGTGCCAGGTGCAAATTAACCACTGCAGGCACTTAGAAACAATTTGTATTAATTCCTTATCATGAAAAACACAATATTACTCTTTGATTTTAACTGTAGTTTTGTAATGCGTATTTTTACATGCACGTGTGTATTTGACATGCTATTGAAAGAATGTGCGTGGGTCATTGTTATTATACGGGCCCCAATGTTTTCAATTTTAACAAGTGGCCTTACAATATTTTGTGAATGTTACCAATACAAAAGAAAGTGACCTTCCAGACCGTAGGCCATTGAGACCTAATTCATGGTTGGACACATCGTGTCGGTTGCAAAACATCAGACATCATGTAAAAGCAATACTTTATTATAGTGCGACAATATGCAGTATGCAGTGTATGAGTCAATCCAAGGCGAGGACGTGTGCAACAAAAAGTCCAGCACTTCACTGCTTAGTGGTATTATCGCACAGTACATGCTACAGCACTGGTGCATTGTTGTGAGTTAACGAGGCGTCAAAAAGGATTTTACTTGTCTTGCTCACACGCTAGTGTATCGGCTTCTGAACGCACATATATTTCATGCCTCGATGAAGCCCCCACACCAGCCAGCACTACCCAAAAAAGTCGCCGATTATTTTTTTTATCCACCTCCGAAACTACCCACCCACTGTTACCCCCACGAATTGTTGTCGGAAGTGCACAATTTCTGATTTACACCGACCCAAAAGTAATTAAGTAAGCGGCGGTAAAATTTGTTACCATCCAGTGTATCAGATGAAGCCAATCCTTTTTCCACGTTGGCGGTTTTCCTGCCTGTAAATGCCCTATTTCCCGAGTGCACCACTGGGTTTCAGCTACTGGAACTGCATTTACCGTCGTGCTTCAGCAGCATCAGGGAATGGAAGCGTCGCCTGGATTCACTTGCCCACACCTACAGCATATAATGCAACACGGTACACCATATGATCCTGCCCCTCAGGCTACCAGGCACAGCAGGCCTGGCATGTGGGTTGCAGGTGTAGCAGGACACCCATTGTTAACTCTATTGCGAAATACGTGAGTTCGCTGCACTTTCGCATGCAGATGTTACGTGGCCCCGATGCATACTAAAAGTAGGGTTTAGGAGCCATTAAGGAAAGCCATTGACTTTGTTGTGTCGTTAATGTCACTCACTAGGAACAACCTTTAGGACCATCTGCAATGTAGGTAGACTGCTACGTGCAAAAATCATTTGGTCAGTATCACTTTAGTTAGTCAAAGTTTACGCCGGTCGGTATCGGTCCGACCGGCCTCTGATTAGTGCTCATCGGCATATTAGGCCCAAGTGTAAAATCTTAATGGTCGGGGCATAAAAATCACGGGTGATGGTTTAATTGTGCAGCGCCGCTCACAAACGGGCGGCAAAGTTGCATGCTCAATACCCTCGGTTTGACAGGGTGCGAATGTCACATTAAATTCCCTTGATGGAAAATCCAATCGGATCTACTTAATGGCGGATTAAAATGGCAGCCACTTTTTTTTAGAGTGTTGGGGGGAGGGGGGTGGTAGCAGTGAAAGTAGTGTAAACGTGAGCCCCTGGGTGTGGTTATGGTCCGGATAAAATGAATAAGTAAAATACAATCCGGGAGTAGCATCGTGTGTTGTATGCCAGGCCTGGTGGTCTATCGACGCTTCTTTCCCGATTGGGATTAGGGAATTTGGTGCGATACCGGGCAAGCACACGTACCGGTGGCCATTAGAGGCGGCTTTTAACATCAACTGCGTCATTTTCTCGTAACGCAAACGAGTGTGTAGAGTGCATTGTGATGCAAATTCGTGGGGCTTTTCACTCCCGCCCTTGTCCGTGCAAGTTGCGCGCGAGATTGCACGGTCTACAATATTATCCCAAATTAATGACATGGTCGTGAACAAAATAAATTAATTTTGACTCGGAAATAAAGCTAGCTTACACTGCGGCTACTGTTTAATGTTACTGGCATGGGAGTTTGAAATAACTACCAGTCATAAAAGGGTTATGATTTTCAAGTTAATCCGTATAAAGTAACCATTTGTTCCGCCGAAAGGGGTAATTGCAAAAACTAGTTCCATTAGTATAAAACCAGTTGCTCGTAAATTCTTGCGATGAGCTTTTAGAATGCATGATCCTAGCGAGAGGGAATAACGCCCGGGTTCCATGCCTTCGTTCATTTCGGATAAGCGTCAGGGAAAGAACTTTCAGGGGGAGATCCCTAGGCCAAAGGTCACAGGTCGACTTTCTGGGGGCAGGACGCGGCTTGTTTTGGACCACTGGCCGGCCCACGCCGTAATCAAATTATTCCTGCTAATTAAGTTCGACGCAGGCATTTCATCAAGCGCGCTTTGTGTCTCCATTACAGGCCGTACAGCTACAAATAAAACTCTATAATGTCGTTTCAAACGATAAGGACTTCTCTCGCCATTTGTCGCACACGTTATAAATTATTATGCGCCATTTTCATACTATAGTTCACCCCCACCCCCACCCCCCACCCCACCCGCCTATGGATTGAGTCCTGTTCGAGCATAGCCAACTTTCATCGGAGCGGTAATTAGGTTCTAATCTGCATGTACCGTAGTAATTCTTAAAGCGATTGTCAGATAAAATCGCAAGATCTTTTCCAATGAAAGATGAGCCTCTTCCTGGGACCAATTTGCTCATTGCCAGATTTGGAAATTTGTTGCCTTATGAGATTGTATCCGACTTTCCAACTAGGGCCTAACTTTATTGCCATTCTCACAGGATTAGTCCGACTCATTTATTCGACTCCTGCCAACGCAACATATAGTTTCGGACATTGCTATCCTAGTGCTACACAGCCCTCATCACTCTTCGGCACCTTCGTAGCACCAGGATATCATTGGCCAAAAGTGTACTCTGCTGTCCGTTACTCATGTGAGTTTACAAACAAAGGGACCGGTCAAGAGTTGCCATCTGGCGACAAGGTCGGTGGTGGTTACGTAGGCCTAATCAGAGTAACAGATAACCAAGTGAGGCAATGGGGGTTCTTCTTTTTCGACTGCTCCCAGAGTACTCTGGATCTCCAAAGGGCCTGAGGGGGAAGGCTGCTAGCTAGGGAGGGGAACAGGGGTTGCGGTTGGAAGGGTGTGGGTTGGTATGGTGTGGGGGGGAAGGCAGAAAAGGCCAAAATCGCAATCATAAATTAGCAATTACGAATGTAAGCCCGCATTCGCGCTGCTCCCAAGGGGGGTATAAAATGATGCCACTCGGCGCTGTCTGATAACACTGCAGCAGACTCCGCCACTCACGGCGCATCCCCAGGTCGCCGAATTGCCTAACTGGCTCATTAACAAGGCCAAATTAATTGCTACTGTATCTTGGTGGGTTTTATTAACTGGGCTAAATGAAGCCGATAAAGGCGGAGGAGGTGGCCGGGCGTAGGGAAGCTGCGGCGTGGGGAGACTTTCGGGGGACAAAGACCGACAAGACAAAGTGTGGCTTCTTGAGCCAGGTCTTTTTTCGCGCCGAAATTAGAGTCGGCTGGAGTGCAATTACTTTCCAACTTGTACTTATTGCCCTGTGGGGACAGGAAAGGAATCCGGAGCGCGGCTTGAAGGAAAGGCTTTGCCCATGTTTCAACTTGCGCAACACTCGAACAACTTTGCTGCGGTACCAGCTACCTGTACGAATGATGAAACATTTTGTGGGACTTGGACGTCGCAGCCAATTCCGTGGGCGGCCAAAATACTGGGACCTACTTGCTCTCTGATGGCTTTGTTTACTCCATTTGGCCACACTGAGAGAGCCCGGTAGTGTGGCCAAAGTTGCTGCAGCCGCTGCTTGTAATTGGACAAATCCCTTGTCATTAGTGCGGGCCACTAAATCAGAGGACGCCATAAGCAGAGCCGATTGTAGAAACATCGGGGGTAATTAATAAATGATACGTTATTTCCCAGCGTCGCATACACGCAGGCAGGATGCCAGGCTTACCCATGTAGTTGGACACAAATAGAGGTAAACATGGCTTCTCATGGCCACTGATATGCCAGTCGCAGGATGACGCCAATAATAAAAGTTTTTTTTTCCTCCATCAAGAAGCTGAATGAATAGCACTGGAAGCAAGGTCCTGAGATAGATGGCGTAACCTTGTGTTTATATGCAACATCCAGTTCAAGTTCAGCGGCAGGGAGTAATCATTTTTCCTTTTTTCGTTGTTGTTGCGATAGGAGAGACGCTTGAGACGTAGCAGTGAGGATAGCCTCCGGACCTCTGAGCCACTGGGTCAAGGCGGCCAAAACTCGGAAGAAGTCTGATTTCTAGAAGGAAAAGGGAGATAGCCGCGTCAATCGTAGAGACGCTGAATGAAATTATCTCATCTGGATGACATTTGCCTCCTTCATATTTTCAAACTGGGGAATAAACAATCAACATGCTGGTACTGACGCGGTCCATTCAACAGACGACTTTTCTGGAATTTCCCTCATATAATGTCGGTGTGTGTTGCAGGGTGGTGTCACCAAGTACAGACGGTACGGCATAAGCAGAGGGTTGGTGTGCGGCGAAGTGTGCCACTGTGTGTGGAAATGGGGAAGGGTCATCAGGGACGGAGGGGGGAGGGGTAAAGCCAACGTCGCAGAAACGTAAAATTAATGAGCCAGAAGGCCAACGTAAATAAGAATTTGAATATAAATTGACCTCATTAGTTGGATGTATAATAATGCGGTTCGCTTCCCGGAGCCCAAGGAAAAATCGCGGGGAAAAAGGGGGCCAACGCTACATGTATAAATCTGTTGTTGTGAATGCATGATGCGGAGGGAAACACGACGCGAAACAATGGCACTACATGTCCGAAAAATGTAACTGGCCGCATAAAGTAGTGCCAAAACGTGCATCCCTTGCATCGTTACAGATGACGGAACGCATTAACAATGGGCTATTTCACGGACGCCTAAGCAAAGCCGAGGCAATGATGCCAACCTTTTGTTGCATGCGCTGCATTCTGTATGTCTGAGATGTGGTTTCCGCTATAATCACGCCATTCGTGTTTTTTTTGCCCACGAGTGAGATCCAACACCCCCCAATTATTGGTACATTAATGCCAAAAAACCGTACATAAACAATATATGTTAATATGCAAAATGCATGGAGTTGTATGGGTGAACAAGCATCAGCAGACCAGGGTGGTGCAAGCAAGGCAAAAGCACAGGCAGCTAGCTAGAGCTCCCAGAGTTTGATGCAGAGTCCCCATCGAGCCCAAAGGGCCCTTTCATCTGCATTCATAAGCTTATATAGTGAGCAGGCACATGTGAAGTATATAGGCAGTAGCAGGGCGACGTAATCCCTGCCTCCGCCAGATCGGGACTGTGAGCTGCATACATATTCCTTTTAAAATTGCGCATCGCTCATCCAGCAAATTTGGATTTAAAAACCAATTCCCCGAAACTCGATTGAAAGTTTCCGGAGGGCGGTACAAGAGGTCGTTCCGGCCTGACGCAGCCTGCCATTTGATCCCCCGTCTTATTGCCCTCCGCAGCTGGTAACCGGGCCCCGGTTGCAACTTGCCTATTTCAAGTTATTCATGCTGGCTGGCAAACCCGCAACGGCATCTCCTAACCAGCAATCTTATCACAAAATAATTTGCTCTGCTCCTAAGATTTTCCCATAACACAATCCATTCATCACGTTATATTGACCCAAATGGCCCCGCTATGGCATATTGAATGGGAAAATGAAATGATATTTGGGAAGAGGATAGTTTATAGGGGCAGAGGGCCAACGGAGCCTATAAAAGCTCCCCCCCTTTCCCCCTCTCCTTTCCTCCTCCTTCCACCCCTCTCTACCCCATCCCCCGAGCAGTGATACCGTACGACTTTCGATCCCATTTGGATCAGAGGAAGACGAAACTGAAATTTCGGCTGCCTGATAGGATGACTTCCAATATGGAACTACTATAAAAGATGCAGTGCGATCATATCCTTGGGGCCTATATTCCCTTCCTATAACTAGGAGTGTTAGGCCTATACTGTACTGCAACCGGCTTACATGCTGGAAGTCTCGCTTCACTGCTGTCATCCTTTTGGCAGGCAGCCGCCTTTTCACTTTGGTAACAGATTGGCCAATTCAATATAATTACTGACCACTGCCAATCTCTCACGAGGGAGAGGCCATGTTATTATTTTCTTCCACGCACACCGTATAGGAACCTCATTACCTGTCCAGAAATCAGGTTGGTAATGACGTCGTGACGCAACCGCTGCCGATTAATTCCAAGCAACTCTATTACTCCCCAGATCGGGTTGCTCAATCACAAAAAAAACTGGTCCCATTAAGTAAACAATAATATATTTTGCCAGATTGAATTGGTCCCCCCCCCTTATCTGCTGTACATGGCCATGACTTACCGGGGCCCTATTGGGAATCTTCAATTACGCAAATGTGTATTTTGCGAAAGGAAACCCCGTTTCTAAGATAGGAATATGAACCCATTTGTTTACCCCCAGTGTCTCCAAGCCCGCTACGATAGCGATTGTGAAACATGAGCGAAGCTACGATACCAGTTTAAGCCTGGTACCAGTATGCTGCAATGCACTTATTCTGAAATAAGCTCGTATCAAAAATTTGATAATAATTATGCCATAACTGTACCAAGTCACAAAATCTCTAGAAATCATGTGGCGCTGCTGGTTCTGGACACGCGCCTTTATCGGAATAAGGGATTCAGTTATGTGGGCAGTTGAGACCTGTTTGAGCAGTTTATGACCAGTCGGACGCAGCTCTCGTCCATCCTCAGTGAAGTGATCTGGCTTTCCCCTCGTAATTTATTCACGGGTTCTGAGATAAGACACGGGAAAGGAGCAATAACTCGGCAGGAAAATATGATGAATACCTCCAAATTAGGTCTTGATAGCCTGCTGGACAACATATTCCCGCGAATATAAACCCCGATATGCTGTCACGCCAGTCTCAAAGATGGACGCCATGCGCACATGCGACTGGCCTGCCAATAGGGAATTGTGCGTGTACAACAGCAGACCTCCACTTGGGCCTCTAATTGATACTAACGCCTCCTTGCGCCACCTTTTCAAACGAGCGAGCATTTAGGCCGCACGGAATCCATGATAATCCAGCAAACAAAAAATGGTGACTCAATCGAATATTCAGCTTGTTGCAGATATAAATACTTGGAATAAAATTTTGCTGATTTGTTTCGAACTTGCAGAAATTTTGTAGCTGTCGATGCTTCTGCTTTAACGGTATGTGGTGTCATCACGCTTGATTGGATAATTTAATCAATCACCGTGACTTTTTAATATTGTAATAATTTCATGGTTTTGCTATCTAATACCTCCAATACATACATTGTGCATGTGGCCTCTGAAGCATACTGTATTTCATACTCCTGGATGGAATATTCATATATCAAATTGAGTCACAATAGTTGGGGCGCTCTACAGTTAATGCACACACGTGTACCTGACTCACGAAGGTCGTCTTCATGCACAGTGCCTTTATCAATACTGCACCTGCATTCATTTTATTGCCGATTGACACGCTAATAGAATATGCACGTTAACAATTGTCATATTCACAGCAATTATATGTGCCGGTGCAGGTGCTGTCTATATAGTTGAGGAAGTAAGCCATAAGTTATGAAGAATTAAATACTCATAATAATTACATCCGTAGAGAATGCTGAAATGCAACCCGTAACTTAAAACCGCTGTTATTATTTTATTGGTGCAATGATACGTAAACAAATACTCGATTAATGTACAATGTAACAATGTCATTACTTTTTTTTTAATAGGTTTGTGGCACTTCTAAGAGGCTGCACATTTACTCTATTGTAATGGTGCTGGTCTGTCCAAGTTGACATTCCAAAGAGGGTTGACGGGGAGTTGATGCATTGTTCGCCCCAGGTAAGCGATGTAAACAAAGTCCCGGTATGCGAAAAGGTAAATCAAGACCCAAACCTTGTCCCGCATCTCCGGAGTGCCGCGCACTTGTCCTCATCCGCCCTCTTTGGATCGTCAACTTGGACAGAGAAACACTCTGTATGGCTAAACTGAAAAAAATCAAATCATCCTAATAACCTAAAGTCAACAATCTGTGGACACTCTCTGACTTATTGTGAGCATAATCATAAGCATACTCTATAAGTGAAATTAATTACACACATTACCTGAAGGCATTCCTCAACATTTTTCCACTCAGGTCAAACGTGCCTGCCAGATGCAAAGCCCAGCAGTCGTAGCTGTGGGTGCCAGGTTCGGTGGAGTCTATACCGGGTGCCCAACTATGATTTGGCAAGTGCCGAATTTCTCATGGCTGATTCCTTCCTTCCCCTGCCCCCTCCCCATTCTCACTCCCCTCCTCCCTGATGGGGACACGGCTTACCACAGCATTAATCAGCACAAGGCGCGTGCACTCCCAAGGATTTTCACTGCTATAGACATGGCTTCAAGTAGGTCTCATTTTCATACAACACAGAAACAATGTTTGATTTACGAGCCACACCCTGCAACCATTACAATTTCCAGGTGAAACTGTTCCATTTCCGTATATGCTGGAAACTGATCATATACTCACCCAGCAATAACCTGCAGGCCATCCAACGAATTGTAATGTAAATAGTAAGTACTACACTATATAGGAAGGTGGGGTAATGTCATCTTTCCTACTGTTCGAAATATTCACAGGTTGAAATTTGTCCTTTCCCCATGGACATTACTCTACTGACGGTTGGTTGGGGGGTATGGCAGGGCTCTATAACCTTCTGCCTGAAAAATGGGCGCGGAGCATGCAACTCGTGTGTTAAAATCCCCGAACCGGGATTAGTGCAATTGATTTCACCGCCTTCTCGCCATGTCCGCCTGAAGGGAAATAATATAATAAGTCAGCAAGTTTGACAAATAATTATTTTCGTCCTCCCACCATTCGCCCAACGGTACCTCCCACACACTTCAAAGCTTTGTACGCGATGCCAAACTCTCAGGTGAACTAATGGCATGTTAGCATATCAGTAGACTGATTTTTTAAAAAAATAATCCGGGTAGTGCTTGACCTCATCAGAGATATATAGCACGGACCTTTATTTATATCTCGTATACATATATTGGAACCTTTATAGTTTATACATAACGCCCGGCCCCACGGGCAGGATGACAGGAGGGGATGTGCAAGGTGCAGTGCAATGTCGTTTCTAATGTCATTTTGTGAACTCCCCCGGGTGGATTAGTCTAAGGAAATTCCACCCGAGATGAAGCCAGAGACGACCCAACTCTGCACGAGATGAAGGGCCCCGGGTTGGGATCGAACCCGGGACATTAACATCCGTGGGCGCATACGTACGTTACCGCAGCGCCACTTCGCCTCCCTCATATCAGTATAGACTGATATTGCTCCTTATTGGTCATAGTGCACAACTATTATTTTGCTAAGTACTGTCTAAACATAACCATTTGATTAAAAAGTGACCGCAATACTGGTATGAAATGCCACATTGTTGTGCCCTTGGCATTGTGTGTGACTTTGATTCCAGATGTAACTATATATACTGTACCTGCCAGCGGTGATTGCACATTCGGGTCATTTGTCATCGGGATATGATAATGGAAGTCTGGAAAGGGTTGGCATGTGAAACGAAATTGTATTATTTCTCTCCATGTGCAATATGGATAAGCTTCGTGACAATATTGCTCAAGGTCTTGGACTTGTAATGCCAACTATGTCATCACTTTTTTCAGATCAGTGATTCATACAGTAATAGGTTTTTTTTATTCATCAATGCCCATCAATGTCAGAAGCAATAAACCTATATATACCAGCAGACATCAGTATGGCCACATTGTACTACTTTGAGTGCTTAATTACAACGCTTGTCGCTTTTCACATAATATCCTTGGTACAAACAAGTGCGGCATGAATCACTTAGAGCCCATAAAACTTAACAAAGATAACGTTACAATAATTCACGATTCATGAGTGCAGAATTATCGGCTGGCTTCAATAAATAATAGCACATCAATGTATTTTTGGGAATTCAATATACAGGCTACTAATCAACTGATTAGTCAGTGACTCGCCATTGTGTGCTCGCTTACGTAAACTGTAAATAATTCAGAAATATGCCGTATTTTTAAAAAATTACCCAGAATCACAAAATTATTACGGCCTCCTATATACATCAGCTGTTCATATCGCCGACGCGACGTCTATAAGTTACAACTGTTGCAATAGCAGGTTGACTACATTCACTGACTGACCCTGCATATCAGCGACCTTATCGTGTTTATGAAAGATGGAAATACTCACAAGACTGCAATAAAAACCATTGATTAACAAATCAATTTGCTGATACCCAAGCTAAAACTCATGACTTAGCATTGCTTTTATTAAACTCCTAATTAATTTTTTAAACTCCAATCTTTCCTCGAAATCCTCACCATATTTTTCCTCCAGCAAGTTCTGCCTAAAGCATCCCGAAAAAAGCTACACAAAAAAGGACTAGAGGCGACACGCAACCATCTGGTCATTCCTCTGGGATGTGGCATTGGGTATGCAAATGGCGCGGAAAAAATAACCGAGGAACTCGTTACGTTTTTAGATTCATTTTCTTCTGTAGCAAATTGTCCAGGTAGCTTCCTGCCTACTAAATTCGAGCCCTAATGAGGTGAGGCAGGTGCAGATGTGCATTTTTTTTCCCCCTCCACCTACCTCCACCTCTATCCAACAAGTACTCTTTTTGGTGAAAGCCATTCGAGTAAATGGTGTTCATGCGCACTTCAGGAAGAGTGGAAAGGGTTGAAACGCAACACAAAGTTGTGACGAGCTTGAAACGTGAGTTGGTGACAAGTGTGTACTTTCACCAGATGTTTCACACTCTAGCCTATTTAAAAAAATAATTTCGAAATTTATTTTTTTGATTACACGCATGTCATTCTTGTGCCCACTTACTGTTGGAAATGTGTGAAGTTCTTCATAGAAAAATAGATTAACAATCTGAAGTTAATAAAGTTGCGCCATGACTTTATAAAATGTCGTGTCTCTTATTCAAGCTACTAACTTGCTAATTTGTCAATTGGAATACGGACTCATCATATGTGACTTGCAAAAAAAAAGTGCAGTAATTCGGGCAGCTCATGCACATGCATGCAGATTTTCAGTCACCGTGAGAGAAACATGGCGGGAAAAGGGTCTTTGGAAGGTACGTTTTTTTAGGCAGGAGCTAGTAATCATGATGTGAATCAGACGATGCATACCATATAGGCTGACACTTTTGCAGATTAAGCTAACCTGCAGCGACGTGACGTTAATGATTGTTGTTTTATGCATCTAGGACATGCACGATGTCGCTAAATTTCTGCCGGAAGATCATGCACGTACTAGTATGATGCAAACAGCATTTTTTGTTCTACTTTGACGATGTTTGATGTGCGTACACTGCAAATCTGGTGCTAGCTGTGTACTGCATGGCATGCCCTTTATTAGAACATTAGCTTAAGTTGTGAAAACAACCTTATTCACTCTTCCATTAGGATGTAAGGAGCCTTAGTCATTAATTCATAGCTTACGTGATTAGTCAGGTTAGTCCGGTATCTGTAAACAAGACAGGATTAACAGACAAAAGTCTGGCCACTCAGGTCTGTCGTGTTTAATTCAACAGCGTCAATGCAGTGTTGTTCGGAGTGTTGCAGGTACAGTCAGGTAGTGACAAATGAGATATGTATTAGATGAGGTTCAGTGGAAACATAGTCATGCCCTGAATTGCAATGAATATTTTTCAAAGTTGTGATTTTGTGAATGACCCATTTGGAACCATATGTGGTATCAAAAGGTTCAAACCATATTTTTGCAAGCCAAACTTTCCTGCAGCAGTAAAACAAAAATAATGCCCATTCAACCTACAGGTAGAAGAAGAAGCTGATGTTTTTTTTAATCCAAAAGAATAGGTGTCACTGTAAAATAACTTTAATAATGGGAAGTTTAGAGCCAAAAAGTAGTTATCCATTTTGGACAATTCAATTGTAACGCCCTTTATAAGCTATACACTGCTGCAAAATGAACCTGTCCCAATTTGAAATGTGTTTCTATTTTGACCCCTACCTCATTAATATATTGTCAAAATTTCTTTTAAGGTTTGCAAGCTCACGGTTGTTGTAGGAAAATCCAATCTCGTGCTGCCTCTCTTTAAAAAATGTCTTTTAACATAGGGCCTATGCCTATTTAGCAGGGAGAGAACACTCGATAATTTATTTACTCGCAATTTTTGTCAATACGAATGTGCGTTAAATTCTGAAACTTTCATCGCTGTGCGTGTCCCTGAGATCCCGACTAATCACTGTACTGCACAGTATACTACTTGCCCAGCTAGTCCAGCATGGTTAGCATACCGCTTGGGGAACTACTGTATAGTACAAGTGCCACTACTTTCGAACGAAAAGTTTCGGGAGCTAGCTACTACAAGACTTCCAGTGTAGAAGCTATATTAAGACAACTCTTTCACGTAAGCCTACAGGACAAAGGCTGATTAGGGAGATCGCGAGTTATTGCTGAAGTAAATTTTTTTATTCCATAAGGTATCATAGGTATATGAATTTAGTGTAATTTTGTAATGTTACCCCCAGGGGGGACTCACTCTGCCAGTGTACACGACGAGTGGCATGCCAAGTATAAAATCCGATTTTAAAAAGTTCATACTGACGTCGCCAATTACTAAGCAAGTGGCAATAGCAATGGCAACAAAAGTGGGATCGATCCAAAGTGCAACAAATCGGAGTATACATATGTGTGCTGGTGTACAGTTGACAGGACAATAAGTAACTCCTCGATGTTACATAATCCTCTATATGCTATTTACAACACTGTACTTGCAGGGTTATGTCACACTTAGCACATTTCCATTTAAGAATCTTTAGTCATAATCTATAGTCATCTTGCATGTAATTTTAACCTTTTTATCTGTCCCAAACATATCCCCTTGTGATAACTGGATTACCTGTACGTGGTTGTCCTTAGCACGAGGACGCGGCAGCGACAGTGATGTGACATTACCTTGATAGAATCTGGATGGGAAATATGTTGCGAGCTCTTGCATGCCATGCGCTAACCTGAAAATGGATTGAGGGTTACTGTATCCGACAATAAATGTATGATTCCTCAAATAGCCCATTTGAATTCGCTGCATACCGTGTGTCTTCTTGAAAACAATGTTCCAATCCATCAAAACATCAAAACTATAGCTTATGAAAACGGTCTCCATAAGAACCACAGATAACCTCGGAAGGCATTTTGCGTTTTTATCAAAACTACCTTCATGTCATGTTTTTTTTCCTCCGCCAGCACACGCCTCGATTGTTGCCTAGATTGCATACATTATAAGACCAACTGTTGCTGTGGATAAATGAAAGTCAACACATAGCAGTCCATGCACAGAAATATGAGAGTGTTTGACACAGAAGTTAAACTTTTATTTCCAACAAGCATACAAGTCGTCGTCTTGTACAGGAGCTGCTGCTACCTTCGCACGGAACAGAAGGGGTTCTTTTCCAGCAGTCATTATGAATAAAGAAGAGCCAGGCTGTGCTTTGCTAAATACGACAACACTGATAACACAAACAGCTTTGAGTCACGCGATCAAGCTATTCTGTAGGACGAAATGGGCAAGTTGGGGAGCTGACTGATCCAGCGAAAAGGAATTGAATTAGCGACGGAGTCTCGTGGCCAAGCGAGGTTTTGTCAAGTATTCCAAGAATTACTGCTTCTTCCCTGCATGCTTTCCCTTTTTCTCTCCCCCCNCCCCCCCCCCCTCCTCCGCACGATTTTCTTAAGCGCTATGGTACCGAACGCTGGATTTATCCGCGTGGGAATGGCTCGAAATGGCACAATTGGAGAATGGGCACCGCACGGTATAACCAGCGACATATGGGAAGGTGGATGGCTCATCTCCTGTGGTGTCTCCCCTTCCCCCGTGTCGTTTGGTTATATACCTAACGGACATCCGCACGTGCCGAAGCTATTTCAGAACTCACTTCAAAAAAATAAATATTAAATAAATAAATATATCGATAGTAAATATAGTCGTATGTGGGCATCTTTCTCCCGCACCAAGTTATGACGGCCAGGTGTCACCCTTTTCAATTCTGGCGGTGCGACGTTAAGAAGGGTGCCTGACACAGTTTGGACATTTAAAATGAAAACACACGTGAAAGACATTGTATACCGTATACAAATGATAACTGCATCAGTGTGAATAACGTGCGTTCGGGTTGGCCGTCTCTGTCCCGAATGATGTGCGTGCGGGTTTGGGTACAGTGACGTGTTTAGTGTATTACTACGTGTAAAATGGCAAACACTGGACTCTGACACTGATATCTGGCCGTCCACAAATTACTAAACATTGTCTTGGACGATCGCATCCGACTATTCGGTGGGCGGGATCCGACCGGCATTACGTAACGCGGGCCCCCGCTCCCCGATGAACAAGCACCGTAACGCTGACCTCCTCCCTATCCCCATCCCTGCGCTTCTCAATAGCGTTACTGCATGTAATTTACGTACGGCCCCGACACATCCGAGTTCCTGCACTGGTGTATGGAATAGGGAAGGGTAAAATCAACAATATCACAGACAAACAAAGAAACGTGCACCTCAAGACTTGGCAGCTTTGCTGTCCCTGGGCTTCTGCTCCACATAGAGCAAACTCTCGATACTAAATGGGTTCAGCTTCTTAGGTTTTAGTTCTGTCTCTTTCTTACTCAGGTCAGTACAAGCCTCTGCACTACTGCAACTGCTACTACTGCTGCTACTACTACTAGCCCCACTCCCCTCTGACGCCACCCTCTCCCTCTTGACCCGCACCCTGTCCACCCTCTCCACTTCTTCATCCTCATCTTCATCATCTTCATCATCCCTGTCCTGCCCTCCCACCACATCAATCTCTGCCTCAGGTTTGGACCCATCCGAGCTATCCTTCTGCCTTTGTTTGCTCTCCCACTCCCTCCGAAGAGTGTCGATTTCGACGTGGATTCCCTTCTGGGCCAGCTTCTTCTGCTGCTTCTCGAGTGTCTTGAATAGCTTCTTCTCCCTGCGATCCTTCTCCTTCCGCTCCAGTTCCTCTGGAGGGATGGGCTCCCCACTGCAGGTCTGCGGGTGAGCATTGTGGGCAGGTCGACCTGGACCCTTCTTCGTGTGTTCCTTCTTGCGCCATTTTGCGCGACGGTTCTGGAACCACACCTGAAACAGGATGGCGGGGGTGTCTGTCAGGCAGGGTTGAGTCGCGACCTCTTCACTTACAAATATGTTGGAATTTCATGGGGTGAATTTAGCTAATAACTGGCACACATATGCTGATGTGTCAAATTAACACACAGTATACAGTATGTGTTATTTGAACTAATTGTATAATACACACAATAAAATGGAGTGGTCTGTTGACTCTCTTGGGTTGTCAAACTGGATATGCTCAACTGCTGCAAGAGGCGACTTCGAATCACACTGAGAACAATGTTCCACCCTCACACCTTTTCATAATGAAATCTCATAGGTTCAGTTCTGCTTGTGTGAGGATTAAAAATCGGGGCATAGGTGGCGGTGGCATGACTTTTACCTGCTAACAAAAGTGAAGCCGGGAATGTTCCCACTGCCGGAAGAGGGCCTAATTAGGGTGAAGGAATTTGAAAACAATCAATTTTCTCCAACTTTAATTGGCGGTCTCCCGAGGTATGTGCAATGCAGGAACCGGAATCAATTCATTACCTTTGCACAACGAGATAATGCACTGCAAGGCACGCCGGGTTGCTTCACCTTGTACTTGTCAGTGCATGGCGTACAGTACGAGGGCACACCAGCAGAATAATTACGACTGAGCATATGAGAGGATTGTCGGAATTTTGATTGCGCGAGTAAGATTGTCATATACAGTATAGATCGAGATCCAAGTGGCAAACTTGAAAAACCACTAATGTGATATATGCGCATAACAAGACTGTTACAATATTGCTAACATTTTCCATATTTCTACATACGGAACACAGTAATAGTTATAAGATTTTTGTATGATACTTTGGTCTCCCATAGCCGTCAACACATCTCAGAAGGCAATCACTGTTCACGACTAATAAAGCACGATTCACATGGAGATATTACCAGCCGCTTCCTGCTAATGTGGCAAGGTTGTTTATTTATTATTATCAACGTTTAAAGTCAAGGCTGAGTAATTATGGTATAGGCCATAAACCCTTCAGGTATCATCAAGGTTTGCCATTGCATCAGATGCATAGTGTAATGGGTTATACTGAGGGGAAATAAAATTCTGCTTTGATCAATAGCGATCTAGAGTAGACTACCCTATGATTATCAATTAAAATGCCAGTAATATGCATATGGAAA
Organism: Catajapyx aquilonaris; assembly: GCA_000934665.2. Lineage (NCBI taxonomy): Eukaryota > Metazoa > Arthropoda > Diplura > Dicellurata > Japygidae > Catajapyx > Catajapyx aquilonaris. Next base: position 26,732 of record JYFJ02000421.1, on the reverse strand, counting down.
ATTATAATTTAATTTGATATTGGCTCAAAAACATCGGCCAGCCCATGTCAACCTATGCGGTTCTCATGGCCAGGAGCGAAAAGTAGCAAAAAAACTACTGCTAATTGTTTGTGCCCCTTTGTTCTGGAAATAATATATTTTCACTCCAACAGGACAATGGCATAGCCACTTGGCCACAATGCTCCTGTTACATTTAATATTGTGCTCGCATACTCGCACGTGGGACAGAAACAATGTTCATTATGCCAGAAACTTGTCCTACAGCTAATGAGACGCCGGAGATTCTGTTGCTTTGCTTCACATTTGCACAAAAAAATTAATTAACGCCGGTATATGTAGTTTCACAGCACAGTTGCCTTTTTCCATCCACACCAGACTTTTATCAAAATGTGCGTTCATGCATGCCTTAAATTTTGGGGCCACAATTGCCTCGTTAACATTCTCCCTATACTCCCTTTCCTTAACTAGGGACAGCATTATTCACTCTCGCAATCCCATTCTTATGTTGTTTTTTTGCGCGTACAGCTGCAGAATAAACATGTTCTCCCTGGAAACAGACGTAATAGCCAGCCTTCAGGCATGTAGACCCTTGCATGTGACTACATTATAGGAGCTTGGTTATCAAATTTATATTAAAATATGTCTAAATTTCAGGGTGTAAAGGACTGGAGTGGCAATGCCCTTAGTCGGTTGCAACTATAAGGTCCAAATGAGGAAATGAACCCTTTTACCATCAATTTCCCGGCGCATGCAATAAAGCCTAGACGTTTCTTTGTTATCCGAGAGGACCGATCTGTGATTATGAGAGGCTAGGAAATGGGCTTTCGCCTTATCCAATTTGGAAGTGGACGGAAGGCGATGTTAAGCTTTGATACCGGAACGCATAAATTGTCTTGTGACGACGAGGTCAACTCACCTGAGAGACTCGACACGGATGATGGATGCCAAAACTGCTGTTGTTGTCCCCCCAACTTCCACACACACACAAAAAATGGGGGTAATGTAGGGAGATATCAGTGATTTACCCGTGTCGTAAATTTGCTAGCGGACGTGATGGAACTGATGTAGCTCTAAATCAAGTCTATTCTTACCTATGCATGACGTACAAGGGGAGGGAAAAGAGGCAGAAAAGTGGTGTGTCGCTAAATAAATAGGGGAAAATCATGCTCACCATTTTCAGTCACGGAACAGGCCTGTTTCTTATACCGATTTGTGTGGAGATGATCTCGACCATCATGTGTCAAGAGCAACGATTCTTGGAACGATCACTATCTGACTTGACACTTTCACCCAGACCATTGTGGGCATGACGCATTGAGAGTGCGGCAATCGGTTTGGCAACGAAGACATCGTGACGTCTGGAAGCATGTGACATCACGCCAACCGCATATACGGTACGTCACGAGTTCATCATGGCGGTACCTGACGTCACTCATCCTGAGAAGTGTGCTTTCTTCGCCTCTAGTGCCGGCCTGCCTGTGCACTTGCCCAGGTGAAATTATGTGACACATGAGATCCAAATTAGCTGTTGGTAGCTGGCCCTGTAAGCAACAAAGGGCTCAGCGCATTGCGTGTTTCCGGACTTAATCAGCCTATTTGTAAGCTGATGATGAAGCAATGGACACGCGGTGAAGAAGGGTGAGAGCCTAGCGTTGAATTTCAAATTGTCCGCCCCAAAAAATAACGATCGTTATCAGTGTTAGCTCCTTCCCAGTTTGAATAAGCCCTTGAACATAGAATATGACACAATGTTGCCATATGTTGATGGATTCTTCCTGCAACGTATGCAAATAGCCGGGGTTAGTTAAGAGAACAAAAAACTAGTTTTTTTTGTGGTAGCACGCGCTGCCTGAGGAAAGAAGGTGTAACCGACATGGAAATTGAAGATGGGTTTTTAAAAAAACACAGGCTTTTTGAGCGAGGCAAAAGTATGTGTAGACTCTAGGGAAATGACTTAATTGGGTGCTTGACAATCATTTGCGTCCGGTCCCGAGCTGCCATGTTGATGCCAAACATAAACAAAACTATTTCCACCGTTTTCGACCAGTTAATTATTTTATTATCGAATTCGTGATTAACGCGAATCTATAATGATGTAACTCTAGGGTATTGTTGCGCCGGCCCATTTCCACCGCATTGCGGGCTAATAATGCAAACCCCTCGCTAAATTGTTTACACTCTGCTCGACCTGCATTTACAAGTCATTTTTCCCCCCTCCATCCTCCATTTCATGAGTGGTGACAAGTGAATTATTTTATTGTCAATGTCATGGCGAAATGACGTGTCAATCTCCACCCACCGTACCGTAAGCAAAGACTTGTAATTAAATCNCCCCCCCCCCCCCCCCAACTCACCTCACCCTGTACCCTCTCCTGGTGATTTGGAGAATGTGACTCTCCAGCACGAACTCGTATCTGCCGCAGGAACTGGGAAATAAAAATATGACTTTTGCCATGACAGTCGGAGTTGAAAATTGCGGCACGAAACTAAAGGGCGGGTTTTATGCACATTTCGTAGAGGGGTTGCGTGCTCCATGAATCTCATCGTTGCGACGTGAAGAATGTAAATCTTACACACTGGGCAAGTATCTGACTCAGCACAGAGATGGATATGATACGTGTGAAAATTTAATTTCCCTGCACTTTCCAGGGGTTACAAGGCTGTCCACTGACTTGACAACGTTATTGTGGGACCGAATTGGGACCGCCTATACACATGTGCGTGATTACATTAGGTTTCCCATGTTTGTATAGAGCCAAATGCACTTAGCGATATTTTTGTGTAATAAAAATTAGCGAAAGCATAATTATGATATGATTTCTTCAGATCATGCACCTTATCATGACTGTCCTAATCTGTCACTTGCTGTAGCCTATGTAAATAACTTACCAGTAATTTTGTTCAATTTTTGAAAACCGTCAGTCATTGCCATCCATTTTTTTCTGGTGTTCTGCTATTAAATTGGTGGCTCTAAACTTATGGTTTCAGTATGTATTGGCTTAGTGTGATATTGGCAAATGTCAAGCATTGCAGCTCGTCAGATGAATCCAGTTTTATATGCATGACTCCAAGAATGACATGCAATTTTCTGCTTCACGACGAGTGGTTAAATTTTTATATAATTATATTTAGTGGTGCTAATCGTATGGAAAACTGCACAGGGTAGGGCACGGATATTTATTTTAATCCCAGTAATAAATTTTCATTGTTGGCTATCCAAATAATAAGCCGATTCATGTGGCCCTTCCCTCTCTATGTAACTCCAGCGCTGTTTTCAACTATGACTGTAATCCATTGATTTGGTGGCCAACCGCGCGGTAGTAAAAGTTAATTAATGACGTATGAAAGCCAAGAGGACTTCATAATAATTGTACGCATTGGGAATCCATGTCCATTTCAATCTTTAGCCCGAGATGTGACGTTTTCATTTATGAGTTGATTCTCACGTTCGCGTGCACACACATGTGACAAATTGAACCATTCCAGCGGTGCAATTGCTCAATTAAATATTTAGCAAATAAAAGGCTACCGGTATTGATAAATCGGCTCGTTATATGCAGAGCCGCGGTATATATACTGGTGTGCACAGCCGCCACAGAAATCAGATTCAGCTCTAGACTTTATGTGATTACTCTGCTAAAAATGAAGGCTATAATAAATGTATTTTTCTGCGTTCATAATGTTTCCAACCTTGAAAATGCCTCTGTGTGGGAGGGGCAGGAGGAGGGAACTGCGCAGATATGAGACCGGAATGCTCCCCTGTCCAATTCTCCTATCCTTTTTTGCATCCTGTTATCAACATGGTCTTCATTCATTCGTAACAACTCCATTCGTCTCTTTAAACTGATTTCGATTTCGAAATTCCATCATCTGATATGTACGCTGTCCCCTGAGATATGTAAGGCCATAAATTAAAGTGGCCGATGCGGAGTATTAGTAAACATTTTCTGGCGAATGACTCTATTGGAGTTCTGCAAATGGCGGAGGTAAATGCTACGCATGCGCGAATTTTGTCATCATTCGTGCTTATTTTGCTAGCTTTAATCTTGTTTCAGCGAGTGACATAGAGGCCGGTACAGACTGGGTTCAAAACGCTTGAAATAAAATGCGTCTTAAAAACTCGGTGGTCTTATTTCAACTTTCTATAGGCTTGTACAATCATGTACTACCAGTACCACTTAGTATGTTTCTCATTCATCCTATGATTACTGTAATTGTGTGCCAATTTCCCTGCAACCAACATAACCATTTCACTTCCCAAGTTCCAGCTTCTAAAAAGCGGTATTTATAAAGTTACTTTATCTTCATGATCGTGCAAAATGAAAGCTTCCAATTATATCCACCGACACGAACAGCAGTTGTCCACTAAAACACACCCTAATTATTTACCATCCTTCATCAAAGAGGCCGATTCATATTAGTTTACATAATTTTGTGTAGGAAATGTATACGTAATCCTACCCTACAATCCCCAATGATGGATGTTTGAGAAATTCGAAAGAAAAGGTTAGCAGTTATGTCCGAGAAATACTAATAGCAATGGCGTGCCCATTGTATACATTTGCATATTTTTCCTCTTTTCTGCGACGCTTCGCAGCAGGTTAATTACACATCTCTGTCCACACCTGCAACACATTCATGTAATCCTAATAAGTCGGGAACATGTGCATCTTGATCTCCTAATGATCCCGCTGCCCCCAGGCACTTCCGATGTATGGAAATTTATAAAAGTGCCTCCAACCATTAAGATGAGCCCGCGCACTTTCAGAGGCAGGGGCATAATAAGCAAATAATTGCCCTGGATTTTGCACACGGTTCGCGAAATGGCCCGCACGAAAATGTAATCCCTCATACGTGATATTCAGGCAAATCAGAAATATGCAAATCACGAGACGCCTCTTCCAGCAGCTGCAGAAAAGATCTCTTTTTTCCCCAGTTTTTCCTCTTTTTCCCCTCCCATGCTGCGACACAGGTCAAACATGTTAAGGATAAGTGAATTCGCGTGATACATTTCCATTTTCGTTTCATTAGGCGTAGTCATTATTCAAATAAGATGGCCCAGGGTGCGCGCAAGGTGACCACACAATTAATGGGGGCCGGTTGCATCGTAATTAAGCTCCTTACGGAGGTGTCGTAATTGGTGGGTAAGCATGCAGAAGCTGAGGATACTGACCGCGACCCTGGATTCCTTCAGGTTGAGTCTGACTGCAAGGGCTTCCCGCATAAACACATCCGGGTAGTGGCTGGCCTGGAACGCCCTCTCCAGCTCCTCCAACTGCCAGCTGTTGAAGTTTGTCCGGGATCGACGTCTCTTAGCAGGCTGCTCGTCCCCATCCGTTTCTGAAATGGGGAATCACAATCGAGACCACTTCTCTATTCTAACTCCCAACATGGCCATCACTACAATCGGTAATGTCACGACGCCATCAATAGATGGCGGTATTCCCACCTTGTAACGGTTCTGATAATTTTGCAAACTGGGATTGATGAGACGGTGACTAACCTTGGGTGTGGCCAGCGCGTGTTTGTTTCTATGCTTTAAAAAAAATTCTAGTCAGATATATCATGGGGATGAAGGTCGCGAGTGGAAGCCAATTGAAAGAAAATCAGGTCATAAAAGTTGTTGATCGTAGGACTGGCCGATGCTATACGTAGGCGGTACGCTTTTTTTTTTTTTTAGAAGACAGGATGAACGCAGCATGGATTGCTCCATTTCGTGGGCCAAATTGCGATAACCCAATCTTTCCTAGAGAGATAGACGCGGCCATTCAATGCGCTGGCTCACTGCTCGAGTGGTCAACAAAAACATATGCTGCGATGCGTCCCACAGTCTGGTAACGCACTAGAATATTTCAGGAGCTTGGGAGCAAACTCCAAATAATTTACATCCACATTTCATGCGTGGTTGGCATGCAAGTGTCCTGCACGACAAAGTAATTGGTTAACTGTTTTATGTAATTATGTGGCAAACTCTGATTTTTCTACTGTCATCTGGGAGAAATAATCATATAGGAAAATCTAGGTTTTTTTGTGATATTTATCATTTTCTACACTACCTCATGGGACAAATAACGTACCCACCTCTGTACGAAAAATTTAAAAATAAGCACAGTCGGGTGTTTTGCATAGAAATCAATAAAAACGCTATAATGATGACAAATAATGAAACTAATTTTATATCCAATATTAAATAATCATGCCCTATTTTACAGTATATAATCTGCATACAGCGTAGAATATTAAATAATTATGCTAATTACTCCACGAATATAATTTGGTGTTAACATGCGATAGGCCTGCAGCCATTTAGGGATCACTTTTAAAATGACCGACTTTATTCCTTGTCTGAACTGTGATGGATTGTTATTGTGGCGCAGTGTACCCCCGAAAAAGTCCACGCGAACACAGCGAGAACAAACTCCACGGATATGCATCGTACAAAAGATAATTGTGACAACGTAACTAGTGCGATCACCTTTTCCCAAGCATAAAAATTCCCACCGCCTTATATACCTTCTCCGTTACACCCCAAGTGTTGCCAAACAACTTTCAAACGTCTTTACACGCCCCCACCTTTTTTTGGGCAGAAGTGTTATTACCAAGCGAGGTCTGCATTACAGTGTCGTTAATTTCCCAAAGAACTAGTTCATTTGACAGGGTTACCAGGTGTTTGCGGATAGCGATAAAATCCAAGGAAACTCAAATGTGTCACAACGTTAGTGGCATCCATATGTTGTTCCAGTTCCTTCAAAGTTTTTTTTTAAAAACTCGCCACTGCTCGATTCCGTGCAAGAATTGTTAGCTAATTAAATAATAATCACACGATCCCGAGCACCACAGGCGCGTATAAACGTCAAGTGACTAGCTTTATAACTAAAGAGAGAATACAATATTTGCCATTTGAACCAAACCAGATTCACAAAATATGCCCTCTGTGAACTCACGATATGTATATTTTAAGACTCTATTCCCAAGTTTGTGAGAGCCAGCCCTTTTCGAAATTGCGCCTTCACAATTTGAAACATTCGGAAACAAAATATCAAAAGTGGAAGCGTATACGTATTAAGTCTATTTTTGCCATCTAATCCACGTCCATCATGATGCGCTGCTTTCAGACTAATGCAAAAGGAAACTATCATCCAAATGGAGCCATACCTCTTGGGATTACCGAATCACGCATGGAAATGAGCCGGATTGGAAAAGGAGCTGCAATGAATCAATTTTTATAGACTGGTGCCATATTTAAATAATCATTTCCTCCCCTTACCACCTCCCCCAATTGCATGGTGCAAGTTTTATAGGTGACGTAATTTTCCCCCTTCTCAATTTCCCCTTCATCTATAACGTCATGTCTATTGGGACTTCCCTTCATCAAAATGGATTACTTAATTTGCGTATGCCCCTAAGGGCTGAAGAGAGGACACAATGACAGATATTATAATGGACTAACGTGCTGGAAAGGACTATAGGAGCCTGGGGATGAAACTGCAGGTTCTTTGAGTATGCAGATAATATAATTGCCGGTTCCTTAAACTGTGTCCATCTTGGATTAGAGCATATCTCGAACTGTTCTTTTCATATGTCATGTCAGTTCGTCAAACACCAGTAGCTTACTCATCATTGATCTTAGAATATGGTCATTTGGATACATCGATCAGGCTTGCAACACTTCTGATGCATCATGCAGTACACTTTGCCTCTGTTATCTGTTGGACGATATTTGCTGAGCACCCCCTTTGTTTCCATTTCGTATTCGCTTGCGTGCGATAAGTGTCTCAGCTTGGTGCGTAAATATAAATATAAGCAGCTTTGGGGCTAGATGGAAAAATACTCCTGAGAATGAGAGTCTGACAGGTAAAACAACAGCTTCTACTGTAGTTTGCGGTGCTGGCTGATTAGCACGGTATACTATGTGCTGGGGGTCAACACTATACAGTACCGGTATCAATCTTATATCAATTCTAACCTATATTCTGAGCACAACACTTCCATCAAAACTTATTCAGCTGACCCGCGGACATGGACAACACAGGAAGTCGACCTGATCCATCGGTTGTGGGCAGATCCCATAGTCTGCTTCATGATACCCCCGTGGGACTTATTTGAGCAGGCGTCCTTTTGAGCGGCTCTGGCGTCCGAGCCTAAATGCTCGATCGCACTCGCAGATAGTCGGTCCCGATTGCTTTCCGAAAGCGTCGAACCTCATGAAACATGCAAATCTAATAATGTTCAAATTGTCTTGGGCTTCAGCAGACGGGATTAGCGCTGAGTGGAACGAAATGAAATGGAAGTGTAATCTATCCGAAGCAAAGCCGATCAAAAATAGAGAAGGTCGTGCCTTCTTAGATGTTCTCGATCGCCACTTCCTGCTCTTTCATTTTCGGAGCTTATTCCATACTTTATGACCACTTTTTTTATATGTAGCTAATCAAAAAAATTGGTCGATATTTCTGTCGCCACCTAAGTGTACCTACATAACAATACCCTGATTAATTTTGAAGCCTTTCCTTGAATCTCATTTTTAAAAAACTGGGTTTTTATAAGAAGGGCGCGAATTGCAGCCTGTTCCCTGCCATTCAAGGCAAGAGGAGGAAAAAGGCAGAGGCCTTCGTGATTGAAAAGATCCGTTTTATCGCGGGAAGACGCCGCTGACCCATGATTATCATGTACAGCGGATGTGATATCTTGCCCACAGTGTTAGGAAGCACAGCCGCCGAGCGAGGAAAAGGTGGGTTCCGGCTCTCTCTATATATATTTCAGGCCCGGAAAAAGGGCTACCCGTTTTCTTAGACAAGGAGAGCCTTGTAGTTTTTTTTTTGTGGAGGTGGTCAGGCGACGAGGAGGGGTATAGTATGGCGGTGTACTTCCGGCTGCACGTGCGCCACAGTTTGGCTCATGGACCCGTGGTTGGATCGAGTATACAGGGGCAGGGTGAGTCAGTGGATGTAGCCAAAGTGAATGCTGTAATTTTGTCTTCATTCACTGAGTCATAAGGTACAGTACATTGGATGATATCATGGCTCTAGAGTCTAGACTGATAGAATGTAGCCTATATCCATAGATGAGTTTGGAGACTATGGACCATGCATCTGAAGTGTGCATATCAATAAATTGACATTATTATATAGGACAAATACATAAAATGTCCTGCACTGACAAGTAGGCCTACTAGCAAAAAAGCTACTGTTCGGTCACATGTTAATTCCCATATGCCCCTGCTGGGAATCGAACCCAGGTCCACACTCGATAGTAAGAGGTGAGTTCTGCCACTGAACTACAGGGACTGTTGGGTTACCATAAAACATGACCAATATAATTATGCAAAGGTTTGTAAGTGTCCATGGCCGGGCAAACAATGTGATTCAAGCCCCCGCGGAGTACAATATAGACTGGATAAGCACACGTTTATTCCAGGTCTGAAAGTTGAGGTATAGGAGAAGGGAGCAGGAGGGTGAGGGGATTGCATGGCCAGCACATGCTCACCTTTGTCGACGTCAAATAGAAATTATCGCGAGCAATCTCGAGCAGGCTCAAAGGGAATCGCAGATATTAAGGCACTTACATTTTTTTTCTCTCTATCTACCAGATGACGTGAAGTGGGTGCGGGATCATTCACGCATCATCGGAGTAAATGACATATAGGCCATTCTATAATGACGGTGTTGAATACTTTCAACCTTGTGTGCTCATCTACAAAGAGATATCAACTATTATCCGTTACACGTATCCCAAATCGATGGGGATTGGTTTCTGGGAAGCACATTCGAGCCGTGTTGGACTTTATCAGCCGACGACCTATCAAATTGTGGCACAGAGGCCTACAGGGACAAAGTTGGGCCTCTTTTAGGCCCTTTTACGTTGATATCTGGCGCGCAAAGTGGGTTAGTGTATATATATATATGCAGGACAAGCTGCTGGAATTGCCTATTACTTAGTAGTTTCAAGTACGTGTTCATGTTGGGCTTCGAAGGTGGAAGATATACGGTATATGCCTATTTCATATCCGTCACCATACGGATAGGACGGCTCAATTCTGCTTGCCTGTTGTGAGTTCTTATCTTGATTGTGCTTTACTTTCGTAATCGGAAAGATCATCATATTAGCTTGAAATTTCAGGTCTGTTGTTATACGTACCGGTACCGTACCACGAACGCAGTGCATGTATAAACCCCTTTCCAGGCAACATATAATAATAGCCATAATGATGATGATGATGATGATGATGATGATGATAATAACAGGCTTGATGGGAAATACTGTATGTTTTAAAATATCACACTTTATGTCATCACTGTAATGTTTTTTCCCGTGGCAACTTATACGAAGTGAGTATAAAAGTAATACTGAAAAGTAAACAACCAGTAGTTACCCACGTGGGTAAGCATATACTACTTGTAGAAGCATAATAAATTATAAGTGCTATACACTGAGTTTCCCGCACATATAGGCCTAAATCGAAGTGATACATAAGTACAAATGAATCAAGTACATCACGCAATTTGAAAAAAAATTACCTGCTTTTTATTATAAATTACATTCCATTCCTCCTCTATTCAATTAGGCTTATACCTCTGTAGCCTGATAATGAATGATGTACTTTTCACATTTACCGGTTCGCGATGATTAGCCGACACCGCACAATACCCGAGTGACAAAGTAGTCGGTCGCTTTGTTGTCTGTCTTCTACCAGATTCAAATCAACTTTAATCGCCAGGTTATACATTATTTTCATGAGCCACAGAAGAACTAATTGGCTGCACTGAATGGCCTGTAAAAAAAGAGTCCGAGGTTCCAGGAAGGCAAAAGGGCCAGCGGGTGTGCCATAAAAATCCTCTTACATCGTTAACTGTGTTTGCCGCTTGATAAGAACGCATACTTTTACAAGGGTTCGCTCACAACGGAAGGCTACCGGATAAAAAAAAATACAAAAAGTCAGAAAAAATAAGTGCTAGAGCAACACTCCAATTAGTATTAATAAGGAGACGGGCAAATCGTAACGATGCCAAATTAGCGTCTCGGCGCCACCAAAGTGCCATGTAACAACAATATTATCAACTCCTTTCCGCGCATGTTCATTCCCGCCTCCTTTTTTTCCTCCCTGATTTCGCGTCAGAAAAAGAGCGAAGGAACCAAATATAGTTGAGAACATGTTTTCGATGGCCACGGGGTGGAATCTTGATTCGGTTTCTATTGCCCCAGGTTCGAGACTTGACACAATTTCAGGTACACAACATGAGTTGTATAGAGGGTTTTACCCTATCACTCAAAAATATTTTAAGAGTTTTCGGCTCAAATATTTTCTTTGAAGTGGGGATTTTCTTCTTTGAGAGATTTATATATCCAATAGTTGAATGCACTTCACTCAATATATGGTTATGTTCTGCTCGACGACGAGTAATTTTCATTAATTTTTCGCTCAAAAATTTTGATCACGCTTGTATATAGTTGATATTGTTACAATGCACGGTGCTTGGCAATATGATACAGGATGCAGGACACCATTCTGACTGAGTAACAAAGCCATTTGGCGCCTTGTCTAAAAATGAACGGTTAAGGCGCTACGATTCCGTAAAGTTTGGCCAAAAACCTCTAAATACCCATTTTGGTATAATATCATAGGACTCTTCGACGCAGAATGGTATCCTATACACCTGTGTTGTCACATGCTGCAAACTGTTCGCTGTAAAGTCACGGGTAACTGTTGTGTGTTGTAATATATTATTCAGAATTTTACTCCTTTTAATGTTTTTTCTTCTTCAGAAATCTGCTCATATTCTCACATGTGTGGACCATTTGGCAAGATAAACATGTTTGCAGCGTATAGGTTCCGCCAAAGTCGCCTATATCAAGCAGATGTATAATATTTCTTTTTAGAGTTTGAAAGTTTGGGCCCCATTATTCAGGGAGCTTTTTGAATTCTTACACTAATCAGAAAGGAGCCTCCCGCATAAAACGACCCAAGGAAATAATATAATTAAATGCAGAAATACCTTTTTACTTGAATAAGTAGTTTTTCATAATTTCGTGCTAACGAATTTTTCTTCTTCGTCTCATTTGAGTATTCGTAGCCTATATATTCTTAATGTGCATAAGCCCGTGCAGTATATCTTATTTAGTCATTCAACAATTTTTCGCAAATAGGTTGCTAGACATATGTTCGTATACAAATTATGGAAGCTGGGAATAAACCTGCACGACCCCATCATTTTTACTTTATTAATGCATACGTTTTGTGCAACAGAGCTTTTCATAATCCGCGGTCATTATTTCAAAATTGCCAGCAACTGTAAACGTCATTTCACGAATGTCTTGATCAATTTTGTTCTAAACACGCCCAATCTATATAGCCAAAAACATCTTTCACCAAGTCACCTAAACCAATATTGTTTTTCAGTTCACATGTTTTATAGAAACTCATGCAATATACCCCATCAAATGCAATTGCCGTAAAATCTGTATAATCTGAGCCAATATGTACTTATTCTTCAGTATATATACACCCAGTGCGGCCATATTGGTTATTATAACGTGCTTTGCTCCCATATAATTATGGATAGTAGAAGGCACGCCCCATTATCAGAAGGATCTTACAATATGTAGATTATTTCATTTCCGACCTTGTGTCCTTCACCTGATTAAATTCCCCGTATAGTGTACACCAATGATAGTTATTAGCAGTTTTTATTATGTGCAACAATGTATCTATAATAGCTTTACAAGTGTATGGAAAGGTGAGTCACTGATCTGCAAATCCCTTTAAACATTGTTATCAAATCAGAAATTCCAGGGAAGCAGTTGTGTTCACCATATTTGTGGTGAATGATCATACGTGGATTTATAACTTTATCATTCTATATAGAGAGTCACATGAAAGAAAGCGGTGGCGAAAAAGTGCGGTCTGAATGCTAGAAAGTGTCATTGCTATATATAAAAAAAACAGCAGGGTAACGTCCCGGTTGAGGACCTGAGAAGCAGAAGTTGGTAGTAAAGTTTATGAGCAGGTTTGTTGGCAAGACTGCAGACTTTACTTAAACTTTACGAGAACCAAAGGGACCTATCAACTTGTACGTCTCATGACATCAATCATTTTAAAGTCATTCCGTACACAACTGTTCGGCAAAGGTTTTTTTAACAGCCAAGGGACTCCAAAAAAAACTACATATAAGGAAACATCATATTATATTCAAACTAGACGAAACCGGGAATCAAACCCAGCACTGCTTTGCGCTTGGACTACATCAGTCCTACATGCGGTATATACAGCGTGTTTCAGAATTGAGCTCACATCCGCATCGATGTAAATTTCGCGGACGTTCGTTTCCGAAACTAATTCCTGTTGCCTCGCCTTCAAGTATATTGGCAGAGCGTTACACACACCTCTGGACAGCACATGCAATGGGCTTTTCAATTGTGTTTTATAGGCTACATTTCAACTCTAAAGTTGAAGCTGAGTTCACAGGGGCGAGAGTCTGCAATATTTCCACCGATACGAATGTGTGATCAATTCTGCCATACAAACCTGCAAGATATATGCCCCATCTATAGCATAGATCGAACAGTATACTGCATAGTCAGACGCCCCTTATGGTATGGGCGGTTTCTGGCCCGTGGGCCAAATCACGCAGCCAGTCTGGGCGAGTTGCCTAACTTGCTCTTATCATGCAACTTACGCATACAAAGCGCACTTCTTGCATTGCTAAATAACATAAACGCCGACAATGCTAACTTCGTGAACTCAGTACAAATATTTATATACAACCTTATTGTTTACAGCGGCCTCTTATTATTTTCTCTCAAGGAGAGGCTAATTGGATCGAAGAATATACCTGGCCAACAATGGCGTAAAATGTGACAAGATTTGCTTGCTTTCGGAGTTTGATAACCCTTTCAAGCGGAAATCTCATTGTCAGCTTGAATTCGCTTACCAGATGGTATTATATAGGAGTGCATTTACAGTATACTTTTTATGGAAGTGGCGGTAACAGAAAATAATGTAACCATTGGTACGTATATAATATAGTATATGGCGTGCAGAAATAATGACGACGAAGTTCTAAAATGTACCAATATGTAAATAACCGAAAAGTGAAAATATATGCACTATATGTAATATACAATAACCGAACCCTGCGTATACTTTGTACATGTGATCCGCCATACTCCATCATCCCATTGTAACTGTAAGCTTATATCGTACATAATCAATATGCCTGTCATAAAACTAGCACTAAGTTATATTATTCCTTGCAATGAAATTTTTGTTACAGACTACTCTGATTGGTTACGTGGCCTTTTACCTGGAGATTGTATAGTCTACTAATAGTATATAGTAACATAATAAGGTTGCTGCAACTTGCTTCATGTATATATTGTACCATATAATTAGTTGGATATACCCTCAATCAGGGTATAGAACAATGTACCACCAAACAGTATGTATGAGACATAATGAGGGAGTGGATATGAACAAATAAGCTAAGAGGGCTAGAGAATAATGCTCTTATATTTTATTGCGATGCAGATGAACAAATACCATGCAATTACAACTCAGCTGCGACGTCAGTATTAAGGCGATTACTCTACATTTGAGAACACGAAAATTATAATTCAGCATTATTGTACTTTTCAACGGAAATTACTGAAGCAAATTTATACATTGTAAGACATGATTCCTTTTTTTAAGACGGTCATTTCGTAAAACGTTGCCTGTTGAAAATATAATTCTCAATTTGCGTAACCGTGACAGTAATCGGAAGGAGGTTTATAAGTCATGTTCCAAATTACATGCAGGCGAAAGTTCTATTAGTCAACAGTTATAGCTTTATTATAGGCCTGAAACGAAATGCATGTCCTTTAAAAAATAATTGCACTTTTGTCGTTACAATTTTTAGTTCCGGTAGGCGGCAGCCCCAAAAGTCACGCATTGTCATAATTTCTGGAAGACCGAATTACAGTATCCAATGCTGTAATGTCGTGCTTATCTGACCGTACACATCGATCAAGGTATTGTTATATATATAAAAAAGTGTGTTTTCCATGCTGTGCAGTCAGGTGTGATGGTACCATGTCAGAAAAAATTATGCCGACTTCTGCCGCAACTTAACGTCATTAACGCACAAAGTGGTTTTTAAAAAAGGCCGGATATATAAATACGGTATTAGGCCGAAGTAAAGGAAGTCGGGCGCAACATAATATCGGATTTAAAAATCGGCGACGGTCCTCCTTCCGGCAATTCCATTTCCGCTTATCATGCAGCAGGAACCTGAGGACTACGTTAGATTTCTACATTTTCCTATGCCTATATACGGATTGTCAACGACACCCGTTATTAAGTTTATTTTGCACCATCAGCATAGCAGAATATGTAGTTCTGCGAGCATATATCAAGTACGCCATAAATGCACTGTACAGCAAACAGCAGGCATGAAGGACTTGTGTCATGATCATAAACTACTATTCCACCTTACAATACTGCCATATTACAATACTGCCATATTACAATAACTCAACACGTAAGCCGCAAGTAATCGCGGACCGTAATGAAACCAGTTTTTTAAAAGTAAACTACATGCACATTGTAGTAGTATAAGGCAAATGACGCAGTCGATGGCAACCGATAACACATCCAATTTAATAGTGAAGGCGAACTATAGCATTAATTTAAAAAATCTGTGCCCTTGTCACAACCGTAATCTGGTAAAGCCATCGACATACCTCATTCAACTTACACAAGTGATACTTTTAGTACCCCCGGACATCTTACCTGCCCGGCCTGACATTACCTGACTTCCCCGGCGAGTTGAGCCCACTCTTGCCAGCCTCCTCCGCCTCAGGGCTGCTGAGCACGTGCTGCTGCAACCCCGTGGTCGCCGTGGACCAGCCCGGATGGTGATGATGGTGATGGTGGTGGTGATGCCGCAATTCCGCCTGGCTCAAGGGACACCCTCTGGGCCCGGCCTGAAGAAACGGCAACCCAAAGGGAGCAGTGGATGACGATGGCCCCGAGGTCACTGGGTTCAACTTGGAAAGGAACGGGAATGGGAAGGACGGGAAGGGCTGCACCAAGGCATGTAAGGGCAGGACAGGGGCTCGCACTTTGAGGAAATCCGCCCCGGGGCCGAACGCCGGGGGACGGTAGGAAAGATGGTTAATGCCCGTTTCCAACACCATTGTTGGGATGCTGGTTAGGGCATGATGGCGGGTGGCAGCAGCCGAAGCAGCAGCAGACGGGGGTGGGGTAGGAGGTTGCGTTGCTGGGGTTGTTGCGCGCCGGCTGAGCGCAAATCCACCTGTGGCCAGAAGATGGGAGAGCGTGGCTGCCACTGGCGCCCCCTGCCGGTGCTGCACGCCCTTCCCCCGGCCCCTTCCCTTGCCCGCAGACACGCCCCCTGCCAATTATACACCCGACGATCCTTCCCACGGGCGGGGCTAAGCCACACAGACTCATTCCCACCAACCTGCCCACTTGTTTTGGGGGAGCGATGTTGCGCTACCAACACTGCCAAGGATATCACCACTCAGCTGCTCTTTCTCAGGAGACTTTACTTGCTTATGAGTACAGGAATGTTACGACCATGTGTTCTGTTTATGGGGAAATCTTTTGTCAAATGCATGAGTGGTCTGTCTGACCTCATATCGCACTCAGTTATGGCGGTGAATGATCCGGAGTGGGTGGGATTCAGATAGGGAGCTGCCTATTAAAGATGGATAGTAACACTTATTCACACTGATGGGGTATGAAATTGTCTTCAAAATTGAGATGTGAAAGTATGTGACGTAGATCTGGATAGGGTGTCTCAATTTTGCGGTGACAGGTCTTGCTGAATGTGGAAATACCAGAGTAAATGATGTTTCCATATTCATGAGGCGTGGGTGGTTTACGTTGGTACAATTAATGTTAGAGGTTAAAGTTTATAAACGTAAGCCTTTCAGATTAGTAACCGCCGATGTAAACTATGTCCATGCCTCAGAAATATTTTGTACTTTACATCATATTAATACCTACATGTAATTATGGCAGTATCAGCTCCCTGTACTTCGAATCCTGGCACTCATAAATATAGCAGATCCTATCTATACTCTTGGGGGATTTTTTATTTTTTTTGTCCAGGACCAATTGTATCGAATAAATTTTTGGCATTGTAGATGAAGGAAAAATCATAAGTTATGTAATATTGCATATTGTCAGAATCCCAATGAAATGTAAAATTATATCTAATAATATTTGAAGAATAAATTACACCCGGTAGATAGCTCAATATACTATGGACACAACATTACTGAAATTGGCCCCAAAAATGAAGACACTAAAATATAACTGGGTCAGACAAGGAACACTTTTTAAAAACATACAGAGAACTTTAATCGCACATTTGGGACAGTTGATTTACTCAAGGGATACAAAGGCAGTATATCGCATGTATTCGAAACTATTATCGATCGATCACGACCGGAGGACCTTGCCAGATTACTGAATATTTCGAGTAAACTTACATATTATTATTGCTATGGAAAATTACATATATCATATATTATACACTCCCATTCCGCATCTTTCCTTTGAAACGAAATTGTCACTCGAGTAATATTTTTCAGTTATTGTATAGGAATAAAAACAACAAATAGCAAAATGTGGCTCCACAGCTCAGGCCCTGCTGCCCGATTTGTAATTTTAGCGTAGAAAAGTCATGGTATTCTTAAATTCATAATATTATGTTAAAATCGGTACAGGAATCGATATAACTAATAGCATACGGTATACCTTATATTAAGGCTATAAGTTATAATATTATTTCTTACCAGTATATTTTAAAAAATCAGCACAGAGAATGAACCAATTAAACCCTGATTGTATAGTTCAAGGTTAATAAAATATTGATTGACTGATTGATATGGCAAACTCAGAACAAAGACAATACAATATTGTCTGAACCAATAATATATTATAAGAAAACATTTCCTGTATACCAGATAATAGGCCTATACTGCAAACTTTACCAGGTGTTTTCTTAATATTGGTATATGATAACGAGGATCATAATAGGTCATCTACACCTGAATTTGTCCCTTTCCGTTTTTAAAATATGCGCGAAAGTCTACTACAAGCCCTACTCAATATACCGTGTATTAGCCCGCTCTACGATACTACCCTAAACTTATTATACAGTGTGCTATATTTACCGTACATTCACTCAAAACGAGGCACAGCCTGAAGCGTGCAGGTCTGCATTGAAATGATCGAAAGAGAGATTAGGGCTATAGCTAAAAGAGCCCTTGCGATGTATTCCAGATGAGTTCATAAATTCATTTTATGCCTTAATCAACGTCAACCACATTCGTAAAATTGGACGCAAACACCTTAAAGCCCATGGTCTTATTTGGTCTACAGGAGTGGAAAACCCGCTATTCTGTCACACCGTCAAGAGACACCTGGCTAATAAGCTGCAACACGTTGTCCATTTTTAGGCGCCGCTATACATTTCGCCACTTGCACGTCTTTTTTATTGTCCCTTGACACGTACAAACCCTTTGTCACATTTTGCATGACCATATAAGTAAATGTCCCTTTTTTCCCCTCTCTCTTCTGATAATTAAAGTGGAGCTCTTATTGGCAGGTGTTGATTGCAGCACAGTCGAGGAATTCTTAATTTTACCGCATTCCTGTAAAATTGAGGAACATATTACATTTCAAATTCGATGATTTGGCCAATACGTCGATGACATCAGCGCGACTAAATTATTTGTCGAAACTCATGTGCCATTATTGATGAGTCTGTGGTTCGAGGCCCCCTCGTCGACCCAGAAAAAAAAGAGTAATTCCCACATGGCACAGCAGTGCGGCTCCCTTACACCAATGGTAAATTACCAGTGCCATGTTAGATTGTTTTCCCAACTACCTAATTCCATCCCTCTGCGAAGCGCTTTGTCATCACCCCAAGATAGAGGTAGTCATTACCTTCTACTTGGGTTCCAGTCACTCACGGCTTCAAATGTGCTTCCTTTATTACAATTATTACTCGAACTCACTGCTGGTGATTTCTTATTGATCGTGTGACTTGTGACATTGACAGACCTGTGGACGTTTAATGTGTGGGTGGTAATTATAATTACAGTTACGATATATCATACAGGTGTAATTGCAGTGCTGAGTGTATCCAATACTATAACTTGCAGCAATACATGTATATAGCTTGGAGATAAGTTAAATTACTGATTCTGTATTTTGTGCAATACGATATACTGTATATAGTTACTGAGTTTTTACTTGTCACAGGAGAATCATTACTACGATGTATATAACTTCTTAATTGTGGCATGAAACCTTCAATATTATTGTTCATGTGGTGTGCATCAAGTTTCATTTTGCTGGTCAATAAACTTCCATCAAATTTCTAATTTATGTGCAGCGCCTACATATGCATTAACAAAAAACTGTGCTAACGTTGCATAATTTTCCTTCTCAAACTAGTAAGCCATCACAAAAAGTGAACCACAGTATTTTAATTAAACCGTATAAGGAAAGACACTTATTTACCTTGGCTCGTAAAGATAATTCCACGAAATTGTATACGCCCTAGTTTTTATACTCTGTGCGATTTGAATATTTTGTTGAACGAAATATACGGGTGTCCTTGTTATGAAAGGTAAACATGTTCAGCATCACTGAACTGGATTAGTCTCAGCCATCACATGATACTGGGTACTGCAGTATACTGTACCTTGATAGACACCATCAGTTTGCAAGAGATTGGTAAAGAAAAGAAAGTTTCAATGAAACACTGTTATACAAGTAGCATTAATCTGTTCTCAGGCAGATTCTATATCCTCCTGAGACCTGATGTCCAATATATTGGACATCAGCAAAAATAAAAAGGTGTCAACTGAAATTGACGCAATTTTTTTTTTTTTTTGCTGATGTCCAATATATTGGACATTAGGTCTCAGGAGGATATAAACAGTACTCTCATGAATCAGGCAACAAAATCACATTGTATTTAATTATTATTATTGGCATGAAATTCGATCCAAGGCTTGACGTTGTGAAAGAGCGCCAATTGGGCTGACTGCAATATTATGCCAATAACCGTGTCAGTCACCGTAACAACTTATGTGATGTTCAAAATCAGATATTTACTTTATATCTCCTCCCATGTCAATATACTCCTCTGTGAGAAACGAGGGCTACTTTTTCATAAACATGTCATCGAAAGTTATATAGGTTCATCTGGAAATTGTACGTGCAGATTTCTAACGCCTGGTTAAAAATGGATTAAAAGAGCTGGGGGAGAAGGAATGGGGGATCAAATGGGGCGACTGCGCCTTAATCGACCTTGCGCAAACAGGCAAGGAGAGAGGGGGGAGTAGAGGGGAAGATCAAAGGACGACTCACATTTTTGATCTGACTTCTAAATAACTGGCAATCATGTCATATGCAGACAGTTTTTTTTAAAAAAAAATCATCTATATTCCGCTTGTGGCGACGCAGTTATTATACGTTTATTGGCTGATGAACTCCCAAGTTCAATAAGGAAATGGAATTACTTGTATAATTCAATGTCCTCTTGGGAAGTCTATATGCTGTTTTATTACTTTTGCAAGTTGTCAATTTTGCGGTGATTCAAAGAATGCTCAATTTTTAGCCGACAGTACAGTCTACTATTTTCGGATATTGCACTAATAATACAGTATATGAAAATAGTTACTTAGATTTATGGACTCTTGTGTTTTTCGCATTTTAATAAAACGGTCACTATTTCCTTATTTTGGCATACCAGTATAGTACTTGAGACATACAAATAATAATTCTAGCCGTCAAGGATATAGCGCACCTCTCTTCAGTTATAGAACGTAATAATTGCTTTCATAATTTTAATTGCAGATGCCGGAAGTCACATTTTTCATGGCCTTTTTGTGTCACCCTGCTGTATATGAGTCCATATAGGCATATAGGGCTAGAGCCTGCTTCAGTATCACATGTGGCCTGTTGTGAATATGCCGGTAGCACATTTTGACTGTGCACAGCAGCATGAATGTTGCTTCCTAGTTGAGCTTTTCATATTTAATTTCAATTTAGAAAAAAAATGTGATTTTATAAAACAAATTCGACAAGTGTCAGCTAACTACGGGCGACTTTCTGACCTGCCTGCTGCTTATGTTGGGTGGCAAAAAACGTCTGACAATTTCCGCCACATCCTCCTTGGTGGCAAAGAATTCGATCATGGCCAAGAAACAGCAAAACTGGCCTGTGTAAGAGCCCAACATGCCGCCTTACATAATGTGGGCAAGGAAGCCGACCCAAGGCACAAAAACCACAAGGCGCATAAAAAAGCCATTAGGATGGGACGGGAAATAAGTGGCCGGGTTTCTATTGCCAGGCCGTGATTTGCGCGATGTTGTGATTAGCCCAGAATAGCAGGGTAGGGGCCGTTTGAAACAAATATTCGGGTCCGGGTGGGCCTTACAGCCTCAATTTAGCAAGCGGAACATATACATGCAGGGCTTGGGAGACAGTAACGTCTTCATTAAAGGAGAGGCTCCGGGCTCACGATTTCTCGTGGCCATCGGAAGGGCTGCATCTGCACGACGAATCGCAGCCATTCCGATTTAATAAAGTCATTTGGAAGAGGAGAGAATAAGGGTACCTGCTGTATCGTGAACCGCAGCTGCATATAGGATGATGGATGGTATACAGCATGGGGGTTTCACAAGAAGGGCTCGGCACACTTTTTTACTTGCTCGTCCTCAAAATGTTATGTGTGTGTGTACGGAACATCCATCTTACTTGGCGAAAACGTTGGGATCATCCGCATAAATAATGACGGAGTAATCACACACACAAGCTGCACGTTCTTGGCCCCTCGTTATCACCACTTGAAGCTGAGGCAAAGTGCAGCTTATTTGACACATCTGCCCATATTCCGGGACTAATAAGGCAGCACACATAGCGAGCCGAGTGCTACGTAATTATAACCTCTGGACTTGTTGAGTTCAAGCGCCGTTTTTGAAAAGACAGTGTGAAGTTTGGTTCTTAAGGCTTGCGTTGCATGGGGTCTGATCGTGAGCCGGTACTTAACCTGTGAGATGGTGCTGGGTCCGGGAAGGGACAGGCTCCCTATCGTGTGCAGAGGGCATGCTAAGCGGAACACTCTGAAACACTTTGTGGTATGCATGTATCTTCTAAGATGGTGTTGATGATGTCAATCATAAACGTTTTCTTGTGGTGTGGCGGATGAAGTGACCAAATTCCTGAACACGACAATGGCTGCCCACCCTTTGCAGGCATCATGTTTTCTTAAAGGTGTAGTAAGTCTAATGCCAGATTGCCACACATATTCCAGGACGGACAATGTCAGGTATTTTCTGTTTCTTGACTTATGCTGTAACTTATTAATACGTATATAAAATAATGTTGTCACCATTAAGAATGATGCTTGTAATGAAAATTTATGCGAGTGTGTGTTATTTACATTGTTTTCTTAGCCTTATACATCGACATATTGTGAGGATCTGAAGGAATATTTTTATACATAAAATTGTGTTTATAATTGATTCTTTTGTACAAGTTGTGAACCACCTACATATAATAAAGCAATCAAGTGGCACGTGGAAGACATGATCCCATTCATATACCACACTTGAACTCAAGGGGGTAATCACTCGACTGAAAAGTGTACACTGGAGTGCCAAATTCAAGGAGTACCAAGGAGTAATAAAGAGTGAGGTACCTGAGGAGTACCTGGGAGTACCACTCGCAGGTGTACACCGGAGTACCGAAGTAATTACCCCCTTGCTTGAACTTTATTTGCCTCATGCATGTCCATGAACTTTCAACACAGCACAAAATTTTGTTTTACAATAATGTTGGACCTGACCATGCTACACAGTGATTCTAAATTTGCAATAGCATTCTATACGCCTGAATGATGCTCAATCTTACAGTCAATTTTATATCTCCTTTTCTCGACAGGTATACTACACGGTACGGTGTGTTAAAAATTGACGACTTATTGGTATACAATCAGCACTCCGGCAAGGCAAAATCGACACAAAAAACCGTTCACCTTGCTGAAGTTCTGATGGCTGTATACAGTATAGTACCATGGTATCGGTTGGCCGAAACTTTTCTCAAGAGAGAACCTGTCACGTGTCCCCTTTGGATTTCGTTTTTTAAAACCCTTCTTTCTGGCATTTTGCTGGGAAGCTTCTTCCCATCTTTCTGGTCACCTCTCCTGCTGGGGACTGTTTTCTCTTGGATGAGTATTCTCGTAACCTGAGTCCTATATAGGAAGTCACCTCTTGTATTCCTGTGTGTTGTTTTCACTTTATATACACTTCACTATTGACGAGTGTGTGCAAGATTTAATGAATATCCTGCAACGTGTTCTGGGACAACCTTCCTTATGAGACTCACGGCATTGGACTTCTTTATTACACAAGTTATCCAGTTACCCAAGTTATCCAGGTTTCCTACAACTTCACCTTTCCTTGTTAATGGAAGTGTGATTTTTACCTTTGACTTTGAATCTTCTCATTCGTTGTGCATATACTCATTATTCATACTCGTCTCTGATCATTGTAAATAGTGTGTATACTTTCTTTTGCAGATTTTAATGCCACTCTGCGCAATATATACTTCTTTTATGGGGCCTTAACTTCCCTATACCGTTTCTCTGCTTAAATGGGACGTTTGGCCCCTCCTGTTTTTCAGTCACGTGACAGTACCTTACTTCAAATTAACAACTACACCATCATGCTATGATGGCTGGTCTTCGTAATGTTAGAGAGAGAGAGAGAGAGAGAGAGAGAGAGAGAGACTTTTGGCAAATAATGGCCTACTCATTTTCATACAAAAACAGTCCGTCACATTGTGTCAAAACAAAGGAATATCCAAGGGGTTAACCACTCGACTGTAAAGTGTACACTGGAGTACCAAAATTCAAGGAGTACCAAGGAGTACCTATAAGAGTAAAGTACCTAAGGAGTACCTGGGAGTACCACTGCAGGTGTACATCGGAGTACCGAAGTGGTTAACCCCTTGGGAATATATTCCTAATTTCCTGTTATATTTCGCCTGAAGTGGTAAAGTGCGTTAGACGAATATTATTGATATTTACAAACCACCATAATATATCCTCTTGCCGAAGTGCAATAATAATTTCCCGAGTTACGCAAATACAGCAATAAAATATCATGTCATCGCCGAAATAATTTCGCAGTCACATCCAAGGTTTGTCGTGGTTGAGACCCAATCACTAGGTTTGTAAAAACAACTTGGGCATTGTTAAGTACTCGTGACTTGGTCTTTGTTTCTTAAACCTTCATAGGTCACAAGCATGACTTGACAGTGTCGCTCCTGACACAACTGCTTTCACGACGCAGCTGTCTAAACCTTCATAAACAGCACATTTCTGTCGAAGAGATTGGGGTGAAATCTGAATTGCTTGGTAATAGAAGGCGGTCTCGGCTCCATGGGTGGGAGATCGATCCCGGGTTGATAAGAGTTTTACGATATTCATTGATAGCATTTCCAGTTGTTTGAGTTGCCGCAGGACACCGTCAGACTTGCATCAGAATTACATGATGTGGCATGCTGCACTGAAAATCAAGTCCTTTCCAAATAAAGTAAGGTTTGAATAATACAGATCCACTTCCAAATAGTAACGGAACTATTAATATTTCATTTTCCAAATAAGAGGCGTACACCAATCGTACATCCAATTTCCCACAAAGAAAGTTTTATCCTTCGTGATAAACCATCAGCGCTTGCCTGTATATATATTTAAAAATCATACACACAAGAGTGCTGATTGTTGTTTGTTTGTTTGTTTTATTTTTTATGACATATGACTGCAAAAGTTTAAATACACAATACGATCTGAAAGCCAATGCGAATGTAAATTATCACCCGGCCAAATTAGCATCCTGAAGCAATATATAACATTCCTATGTTCATCCCTCAGGCTGCTGACGTCAAATTACAATATCATGTACAGACCCGCGCAGGAAAAAGTGGATCCTGGCCGTTTGCGGTGCTTTGAGGCAAATGACAGGTGAGCCCCAATAACTCATGGCGTTTGGCGGGGCCCAAAAAGATGCTGGAGGATGGTGGGAAATGACTGGTGTTGGGCTATCACGAAGCAGGCCGTTGACATCCCGATGAAAGAACCAGAGGAACAACATCCGGGGCCCCAGTCAGGTCAATTGAGACATAATCCTTACACCTCCCTTTCTTCCCGGGACATCCATCTCAAAGGCAAAGACAAGACATCCCCCTTCTATGGGGCCCCCCTCCCCATCACCTCAACCGATTACAATATTTTGTGGCCGTAGCGCCAAAGCGGGGCCCCCAATCCTGAGGAAAATAACAGCACGGGATAAACGCCGAGAGGGCAAAATTAATGGGGAAATGTGGCTGCACTCGACGCATGATGAATTAAATTTCTCGGGTCGTTGGAAATATCAGCACCAATCATCGTGCCCAGGTACTTATCACGACCAGCCCTATCCCCGTTATTAGGCGGTAATCACAGTGTTCGCTGCGAACTCTCATATTTCCCATGTAAATACGATGGTTGAAGAAGACAGGCTTGGCTCTTTGGGAGAGAATATTGGGAGACTGGAGGATAGCAGTGCATGGGAGTGTTAGGGTGGATAAGGGGGGTACTACTGGGCAACTTTCAAAACGGCCAAATAAGGCGAAGAAACTGTTTGACACGGAATGCAACCCATACCAGGATTTGAGAGTGAAATATGCTATTATTTTAGTTAGTGGTGTTCACTGACTGTTTTGCATAATTGGGCCTTGCTCTACTAGCAGGAGAAATGTTTCACCGCTTCAGAATTTTGTGCATGAACTTATACCCATAAAGATTAAATTGAGTGCTCCAAGTGTCAAAGAGGTAGTTCAAATGGTAGCCTACTAGTAATAATAATGATTGTTGAAAGTTTCTTACATTGTTCAGAAAGGGAATTAAAACTCTAATCTATACCCCGTGATATGCCTCCTTGAGCCTCTTATAGGGGATCATCTTTTCGTGAACCGTCTTTAATCATTTCCTTTTGGATTTTGATAGTGGGAGGAAACGGGAGAACCCCGAGAAAACCCACGCGAACACGGAGAGAACCCATCGAAACTCTATCCACATAAGTATCCTCCGTCCGACCCGGGGATCGAACTCGGGACCTTAGAGGTGGAAGGCTGCGGCGCTAACCACTCGGCCACCGTGTCGCCCTCTAACCTAAAGAATAAGTAAGTGGAGAAAATAAATAGCTTTGAACTTGATAACAACAACTCTCGGATACAATGCTGGCAATGACTATATGAAAGCTAAATTATATAAAGTGTGTTGCAGCTGAGGTGTCCGGATAGGTTATCGATATTTTGCTCTTTCTAATCAGCAGTTTGAAACCAGTTTTTGACGTTGTCAAAAATATTAACTATGTGCTAACATTAGGTTACGTGTACCGGTACCCATTCTTTTTAATGCCTCTTAGGGGGATGTACGAGGGGTGTTATATAAGTTCGTGGTTTCAAGTAGACATACGCGAGACATGACAAAGAAACAATTTTATTTCTCAACATAGTCCCCACACTGGTCAATACACTTTGTCCATCTTCGTGGCAACTTCTCCAAATCGCTCTGGTAGAAGGAAGAATCTCACCCCCCCCAAGACGTCCTCCACAGCTGCCTTGACCTCTTCGTCACTCCCATGGAGTCGACCCCGCAGGTGTT
>KZ538075.1:44390-131750 GCA_000934665.2 Catajapyx aquilonaris | reverse complement strand
CCCCCCCCCCTGCTTTTTTTTTGTAGAGAATGGGGAGAGGATCCTGTGTTGCCGATTTGCATACACTGCCTCCTAAAAATAAGAAGCCTACATGTATTGATCAGCATCCACACATTCATTTGGCCAGCACCAAGGTTAACCGCGTCAAATAAATGCCAGACTGACCCTGACCTTTCCACCTGCACAGAGTGCTCAGATATGGCTGTCCCCTTAATTCTTCCATCAGGTACGATTCATGATGGCAACAATGCAAGAGACAAAAAAAATTGTTAAGAAGACGGAGGTCGCTGAGTGCAATTTCTTGCGTCCGCTCCGTGTCAGCTTGAAAGGCTCACGAACTCTGGCGGGTTCACAGTATTACACTCTAATGACAGTCATTACTTTCAATGAGCTTGCTTTTCTTCTCGTCACCCCCACGGCCCCTAGCTGTATCCGGAAATATATGTCCCGGTTATTTATACTCGGATGGTTCAAACTTGCGCCGATATGATGATCTGCACGCCCTGTATTATTCGCGTGCCAATGTTTTTATCACGCATTTTTCCTCCCTGAAGACATGCGTTTTCTATCACGAACCGACTGGCTTGTTCTCATCAAACGAGTTTTTTTTTTCCCCCTCTGCAATGAGAGCACCACGAGGGACACTACAAAAATCAGGATCGACCTGAACTCGTGCGAACCGTAGGCCAGTTCAAATTATACTACCAACCGGCTCTGTACAGCCGTGTTATAATCGTACAAAACCAAAAATAGAGTTGGTAAAAAATATATATATTTGATGGCTGCGACATACAAAAAGCTGGCCATTGAAGAAACTATAAACAGGCAGGCAAAGAAAAGGACATGGCTTAGGCTACGCCCAAAGGCCTTAGTGCCTCCAATTCCAGACACCCAAGTGCTAACTCTTAACGTCACCTGAGTCTGGATTTATTAGCAACCCCTCGACCACCCTGCATTCCACAGCCCCCCAGAAGAGTCTTCTCCTGCTGCTGCAGAACTAACAGAGCTGACCTCCGTTTTCCCTTCTTCTTCTTCTTCTTCCGTGGTCACTCTCGTTTCCCACCATTCCCCATGACCTCTTTGCCAGCTGCAAAACATAACTGCATAGGTTGATGGACTTCGAGCGCGGGAAAAAGCTTTCTTGCTAGGTCGAGGTTGAGACAACTGTCATATCTTTCGGATACGGATATCACCCGCATCCGTCGCGACACTGACCTACCAGGTCGAAGGTGACCTTTCCTGACTGGTTTATGGTTTGCAGTTGCGTCGTCTTTCAAACCGGGTGAGTGTTCGCTTTTTTTTTTCGTTCTCGACACTTGATAGATTTATGTACTTCTGCTTTCTATGCCTTCCAGATGTACATTTCCCTTTCGCATTAACACTTAGCCCTACCAACTTTTGCGCGGATAACGCACCCCCCCCCCCCCCCTTACTTTCCTGGGGCTGGCTTCCGGGTAATTTTTAATGCCGGCTCTGACGCACGGGGGCAAAGCAATGTATCTGGTCAAGCGAACTCATTACTAACAAAGTCGGCAAAATCTACCGCCTGGGGTAGTTCAACTTTAAAAACTGGCAAAGGTCGAATATTACATGCGGTTATTTTTTTTACCTGTCAGCAAAAAAAGTTCGGGAGGGGAAAATGGCTAGAACAGTTGCTATCACCTCATCCCAAACCGCATTCTAGACTCGGAACTTGCCAAATGACCGGTCGTCATATAGGATTTAAAGGTGGGGTCCGGGGCAAAGCTTTCCTCCGAAAGAAAGTGGAGGCTGTGGGAATCAGGCTTCTCTCCGTTACCTTTTCGGTTTTTTTTTTTTCTTTTTAAATTCTCCTCCCCCTCCATCTCACCCCCCTTTTCTTCACCTGCCCACCTCATTCTATAGAAGTCACGAACACCGTACTTGAGATGTTGATGAAACGAGACTCAGTTATGCATATTTTTTCATCCGCCTCATATCCCAACTCTCACATATTTGACCCCACGGTCATCGATGATCCCTGGAGTGGTCAACCAACAGGTTTTGCCAACTTTCCACGTCACTCTACCGCTACTGTCCAGACTCGAATGATAAGAACAGTGGCAGGGAAGAGTCACGATTTATTTGGCCTCCGCCACCGGAACTAATGGGCTGAGGAAAGTTAATAGTTACCCATTCACTTAGGCCGATTTTTGGCTCTTCCCCGGCGCCTCTAATCACGCGCCATGACCCCAGGCCACCATCTTCTAATTATCTGCCCTCCTTCATGGCTATAAACATAAGATGCTGAAGAATTTCGACCATCCTGAGAACCACCCCCCCGGTTACTGTCCTCTCCCTTGCCCTCTTTCCGCCTACCTTAATTGGCAAGGTGGCGCCTGTCACTGACCTTGTGGCGGAGTCAAAGATGGCGTCTTAATCATTGGAGCGTGTCTCCCTGGGGCCAACTTTTCCATCGCTGCCACCACTCAAACCATATCAAAGAGGGCTGTATTGAGCTTAATGGCGTGTCAGTCGATTTGCATACTGGACACCGACTAAAAAGTCCACTGTCGATGTGTGGCATATGCCATGTGCGCAAAAAACCAGGCGGAAAGGTGAGAAGCAATCCCGTCAGAGGTCAAGGGTAAGGAAGGGCATACACCCTGGGTCCTCCACCATTGTTCGCGACTCAGGTGGGTTGGAGCCATCTCTAAATAGTATTATCCTCAAAACTGCTTGCAGGTTGTAAAATCCTGTCCGGTCTTTGAATGGTGGCTATTTGGGCATATTGCACGCCTATTAGTCTCTCTCTCTCTCCGAGTGGGAGTATCATCCATCACCTCGGACAGCCTCCGCAAGAGGCGATAATGAACTACTGCAAAGGGCGACTTTCAAGTGTTGGGGGCTGCCGGACGGACCGTCGGGGCCATGGCCAACGCCCTCCCCAGCCCAAAAGGGTTCAGGGGGGCCATCCACTTCTCTGCGGGTTAAATCACGTCTGGGCTTTGATACAATCGCACAGATAATTTGGGCCTCCTGATGGGAGAGAGGGACCTGTCTGCTTTATACAGCTCATATTTTCCACTTTTGACCAATGCTCAGCCTCCACTCTTTGGTTCAAGTCTGGCCACTATACACATAGATGGACTCGTTATCGATTCTGAATTATGGCCCGCTCTCATAGTTAATTAGGACAATTTTGCTGCTCGTCACCTTTGAGCGTCGTAAACAATACGCGAATGGACGTAGCCACGGCGATAAACGCTGCTGACAATGATCTATATGGACGGCGCCAATCCTCCGCAACCTAATCCAGCCTGAAAGGAACTATCTAAATAGAGCCCTCTAGCAGGATGCGCCAATACGAACAGTTCATTTTAGCACCCTCTCGGCATCGGTTCTAACAGATAACACCTTCATTTGATAGGTAGTTGGGGGAAGGAAAAGCACAAGACACACACTCTCTCTCTCCTTGGAAGCCAAGAGAAGAGAGAGAGAAGGAGAGAGAGGATGGAACTGGCGCCCATAGAGGCGCCTTAATCCGCAAAGGCTGCCAATGTATCACTGTAAAGAGATCGTGCAGCTGAAATGGGGCTCTTGACATGACGAATGCTCCGCACGCGAGGACAAAAAGCTGCCCATTCATTACGACCTCGCCTTGCCACTTCATGGCCAGGGTTGAGGGTACAACCTCCCCTATACAGGCAACAGCAGCAGCTATGGACCACAAGAAGTGTGGCGAATGGTCGTGACGTCACCTGCCGGATCACCTCTATGACGTCACTCCAATGACGAAATGAATGGCGTCAGTCCCAGTAACCTACAGTAGCACTTCCCCATCACGTTTCATACGCGAGCAACTGTACCAGGCGGGCGCCGATGCGTG
Source organism: Catajapyx aquilonaris (assembly GCA_000934665.2). Taxonomy (NCBI): domain Eukaryota; kingdom Metazoa; phylum Arthropoda; class Diplura; order Dicellurata; family Japygidae; genus Catajapyx; species Catajapyx aquilonaris. Next base: position 127,903 of record KZ538075.1, on the reverse strand, counting down.
ATCTAGTGAAATTACCCTTCCCCCGCGAATAACTAACCACACAGCAGGTAGCAGGCGACCGCACAGGCCAACTCCCCATTTGCACGCGCCTATTTCCACCCCTGCCAGCCAGCCCACCCTCTTCCTCCGCAAAGTAAGCCATTACACACTTGCTTGCATATCCCAGGTCAACCCTCCGGCTCTCTCAACCCCTTCATNCCCCCCCCCCCCCTCCTCAAATCTCAGGTTGCATTCTAATCATATAGGTCGTGGAGATGGTTCTTAACGACCCCCCACACACACCCACGGCCATTTCCGCGCTCCCTGCTTCACTCTGTTTAGCATGGCAATGAAGCCTGGGGAAGGAACAGGAGCAATGTTTTGTATTTAGTTGTGCAATTCTTCCTAGTGTCGACACGAATTAATGAATCACTCGCACATTAGCAGATAAACACACTGACCCAACCACTTTTTTTTTCTGCCCGCCCTGTGTTTGCCCTATCTCAATAAATAAATTGCAAAAAGTCCTAGACAACTGCCCGTAAGAATAACTCTAGCCCGTCCCGGACTTTTTCCTTGACCATAAAATGGAGGCTAGCCGTCCGGAAGCCAAATTTATTCCCCAATACCTGTCCGCCGTAAATCGTTCTCTGGAAGGAAGAGAGGGGGGGGGGGGGAACACCCCTTCCTCCAAGCTGGATTTCCAACGCCATGTGATGTAATGGAGCTGATGGGGCCAGCAGTCTAAAACACCCCCAACTCTTTTTACTCTCCAAAAAATAGCCCCTCCCTCCGGATCCCCCTCGCCAGTGACCCTGACGCCGGAGTGACCACACCCAAGGCTGGCCAGGGGACCGGCCATTAAAACAAGGTGGGGAGTTTGTTGTTTGGTGGGTGGGTGGGTAGGTTGCAGGATCCGAATTGATTCCCTCCAGACACGCAGACTTTTCGACATGAAACTTGCCCTATAGGCGACAGCAGCAGACAACACGTTAAAAAAAACTGCTCTCTGTTGGGCTAATCTTGGAAGAGAGACCCTCCGATTATGACTTCCACGTGTTCTCTTCCTCCCTTGGAAGCCCGGAATCCACATATGCTCCCTGCACACATGACTCACACTCGGCATGCCTGTATTGTCTCAGCCGGAAAACGCTTATTAGACCACGGCCTGATCGATGTCCAATCGAGCCCAAAGTCCTTTCACCTCCTAGCACCTAGGTGCGTCAAGGCGTGCAATCCAGGGGTGGATTTCCGATTTCCAAGTGGGTGACCACCACGTGATGGGCTCCATTGGGGCGAAGAGATGATGAGGATGACGACAAGAAGGGACTTGCTGACCGACCAAGCTTATCCAACCGAGTAAGAGTCGCTCATCGGTATATATATAAAAAAGAACTCCAGCACCTGTCCACAGATGCCATCCATCAGCCACTTCCCAATAAACCCAATTGGGTTTGACGTTCCGACATGCCCAAATTCATGTTGGCCGACAATGCATAAAGGAAACCGGTGGGCCTAATGAATAGCATACTAACTCGTCTGCCAATAAAATAATCGCCAAAATGAACTTGCGAGGTGCAAGAAGTTGCGCAGTAAACCCGACACCGCTATAAGTCTTCTCTCAACAGCAAACTACACCTGGGCAGACATAAAACTGGATTTTAAGGTTCACATAAATTATACTAATATCTCTCTCTCTCTTTTTTTTGAAACATGTCGGATGGCAGGTTCCCAGCGCAACTGCGACCAAATGACTTGTAATGGATTAATTACCCGGTGGGTATGTACGGTATGACTCACATGTCGCAGTTCCCCCGCTTAATAGTGATGAAGATGCGGTTTTTACACGCGCCCAAAAAAAACCGCCGCTTGTCACGAAAATTTTCCGAACGCTGGCCACACATTTAACCCCACCGCTAATTAATCCGGCTAACCTTAGTGTCGAAACTATCCCAGATGGCAGGCAATCGGGACCAACCTGTCGAGCGCTAATTAACTCCCCTAATCACTCACATATGTGGCCACGTCACGTCTGGTTCTTCTCACACCTTTTGCCAACACCATGCGAAAAGATTACACAACCGGTGACCCTCGAACAAAAATCCGGATCAGCCATTTTTTGTGTGTGTATGTACCGCGGTCCTCAACCTTGAAACTAAACTGACCTGATGCAAGGAAATGATGACGGGAAAAAGGTGCAAAAAAAATGAAGTTGGGAAACACCGCCATTAGGCGGCGGATTTCTCACGCACAGATCTTGATGCAGGTCATGAAAAAAAAAAAGGGCCATCACCAGTGTCCAGTTAATCCATGAATGCTTCCGGTCATAGAATTTCCACGCTTTTTTTGTGTTGCACGGTTATTATTAATTAGCGGCTGCCTTTTTGCTCAATTGGGAGAAAACTAGTGGGCAGTAGTTCCCGGTTCCACTATCGGGAAGTCTGGAAAAAAATTGTTCACACCGAAAATATCCGGGTTCGCATCCCATCCTCAGAGGTGGTGATGATTCCCATGATAAACAAGCATACGATGCACTGATACCATCTTACGCAAGCACGTATAATGGAACGACATGTGTGAAGAATGGACCAATTATACGGTAGTCGGCTTCTGATCTCTTTAGTACGCGCCTTTTATATATAAAAAAGTACAGTCGGTTCCAAAAAGAAAAACCAGCACCTGGCATTGACCAGTCCATTTTGAAAATGATTCATCCGCATCATTGGCTCAGAGGCTTTTGAACCATGGACAATCTCCTGGAAGCCGTTACAGGCCAAAGATGGTCTCTGTGTCCAAAAAACCCTCTGCCTCTTTCCTCACCACTGGAAGGCCGCCAGAGGAACAGAAATAGCCCCCTCTTCGTCCTTTTTTTTCTCTAAAACACCCCCCACCACCCTTAGGCTTTCGTGTATTTTGTTACAGCTGTCGGATTTTTTTTCTTCCCCTCCCGGGAAGAAGGCGGGTGAATTCCAGGAGCCGAGTGTGGTTGGGACCTTCCAGAATGGAAATGGTTAGGGAATACCCCCCCTGAAAAAAAAAAAAAATAGAAATGAAAGGGGTTCTCCATTTGGAAACCATGCCTTGTAAGACCAGGACCCCCGAATTATATACTATTTTCGACTCTGAGTCGAAAAACGTCTATCCTGAGGGTTAAAAACCAGTATGCTGCAAGTTTTGTCGGATTTTAGATCGAGCCCAATGACAAAACCTGGGGGAGATAAATATTTCAAACCGGCAGTAAAATTCATACAAAAAGGGGCAGCCACCCTGCCTCCCGACTATTTTATGCAGTCTCACGGGACGTTATGTCCTGGAAAAGGGTCTGGTGAGTTGGTTCGGGGTCAGAGTGACCCGTCGAGAGGTCAGCAGAGCGTGGGTTTTCCCCCTCTATACCCTCCCCTGGTGGCCGGTTGCTACCCTTTGACCTGGCCGGGAAATAAATCTGCCGACTTTTGTGCTCTTACTTCCTATTCGTTTCCGCCCTTTTGCAGACTTTTTGTTCGAAAATTACCTCACGCTTCGGGGGAAGGTTCAAGAATTACGCTTTTTTTTCTCTCACAAAAATCCGGATATTTGTTGCCCAATCGCAAGACAGAGAGTCAAAACATCCGCGTCCGTGTGGCGTTAATTGAATTATTGCGCCATAATTTGCAAACTTCCCTGTCAATTACAAAACTTGGGGAGATTTCCGCGCGAATTACTTCGTTTGGAAGATAAAAGAGGAAACCGTTTCGGGCCATTATCAGATTTCGTTCCGAAGTAATCTCGTCCGAAGTGAAACGGAAAAGAGTCGGATCAATCTTAGAGGGCATAAATTTTTGAATCATTCCGACTGAGTCGACCTTTTGCAATTGCTTCAATTTTTGGAACATCTGCAAAAGCAAGGGTCCCATCCCCTCCCTATCCATGCCAATGAATGGACATTTATTGATGAATTGGGCGGTTCAAAAATGTAAAAGGCCTCCAACGGAAAAACCCGATTTGAAAAAGAAGGGTTGCAGCTGCTGCCAGAGATGTCCCTTCTGACCTTATCCCTTCGAAGGGTCAAGTGACCATCGGCTCGACCTCTACCGGACCAGTTTCCCACCAGCCCCTATTTTTTTCCCCCAGGCCGGGAAAATTGAACGCTGCTCTTTGGGGATGGGCTTGGGGCCCTCAGCATCATACATGGAAACAGCTCTAATGGAACGGGTCATAAATGGAAAAGCAGCCGATTGAAGTCGGCTCCTAATCTCAAGTTGAACCACCTCTGTTGTAATAACTCTTTCCCGAAAGGGCTTAAATCCTTTGAAACTCATTTAAATTACACGGCTGAAAAAGCGTTTTAGTTCCTTGTGGTCGACTTTGAATGTGACCGGTGACGGATTTTCGCCGGATCTGACCCGAGTTTCCTGGCGGTGACCTTACGCGGTTCTTGTCACACCTCAGGAGACCTTCAGAGGGCGATCAGGAGTTGAAGAAGGCAAAAATGTGAAGGCGTCTTGTCTGACAGTGAATTGCGAGCAACTTGTTCCTACACATCCAGCCAGCAGAGCTAGCAAACCATTCCTCCCCAGGTTTAATTTCCTGTCTTGCCAGGGCTATTATCACTACAAGCAACCATCGATATCATTGTCCCCTACCCCCCACCGCCAACCCCCTGCTCCCCCTACCCCCCACTTATTTTTTTGTCCGGGCATGAGATTCCCTTTGTGACGCTTAATGATTTACATTATCTCTCATCCATCATTGTCAGGTCCCCTTTCTCCCTACTCTCATTCTTTCCGTTGGCCATCTGAAATACCCTCCTGACCCAGACGGGGACAGGCTTCTGACCAATCCTATTATCGAGATTAGGCGACCCAAAGACCTGTAAATACGGGTTCATAACTGGCATGGCGATTGGGTTGAGCGGATTATTGGTGACCGTGTGGGTCCGAAAATGGCCAGCAGGACCGGAAGTCGGCGCAACTTTTAACATACCCTATGGCCATACCGTGGCGACACCGTGGTCGGGGCATCATGCTGGCGACCCCCAAATTGCACCATCAGCTCCTCCAATGGACAAAGGAGACCACCCCGGACTCTTCACGAAAACGTGTCCGCAATTGAACACTGCAATCCCTGCTAGTAACGGCGATCCCCCCTATTCACATAAACCACGCAGGTTTATCCTGAACATGTCCCCCGTGTGTCAGCGCAGCCCTTATTAAGTGCCCTGACCTGGCCCCCAGAAGAAGTGCTTGAACATGCATCGCCTCACTCCATCCTTACATCACGTCAGCAGCGAAGGACAGACCACGCAGCTGGTTCTCCGGTCACTTACCTGCGGAAGGAGAAGAAAAATGGCTATTAGTGAGATGTAATGCTTTTTAAAACACAAGACACTTGTGGAAACTGGCACGTAATTAAGCGAGCATTCCTTGGACTCCGGGACTGACGCCCAAGAGGTCACGTCTCTCCACATATCTCACGTGGTTTCCTTACATGCACATTTGTTACTGGCCGACCCCACCTTCAGGCACCAACTTCTATATGGGTGTGAAGTGGTTCTCTGCTTTGCCAGCAGACAGTGATGAAGAGCGTAGAGAATGGCCAAATTTACTTTGCACAATGGCGCCTTGTCTTGGCCCTTGGGTGAATGATTGGGGCCCACCTATGGGCCCACTGACCCAAATCGATAGGTGTAATCAATCAGTTATTACCTGGGCTCCCTAGAAATCACACGTCTACCATCAAATCCATCCTTTGCTCCATAACATTTCAGCACTGTCGCCCTCTCATTATCCCTCCCCCTGACAATTTCTCCATGCTACAGCCAATCAGGCCGTAATTACCCAACCTCGATACCCTCAATTACCAACCGATTACGAGCCTCCCCCCACGCTTTGTATTCCTCCGGAATTATTCGTCCTACAATAATTTCAAGTACTGAGAAGTACAAACTGGGGAAAGTAGAAGCTCACCCCCTCCCCCTTCCTATCTCCTCCTCCCCCTCTGGTAGCATGAGTAATTCATCGAGGCCACTCCACACACACTTCCCCCCACACTCCTGCACAAAATGCCCCAGACTATTAACCTGCAATGCGCGGGTGTAAATTTTCATTAGCCGCACTGAAGAGCTTATTACTCCGGACCGCAACGTTGCCACGTGTGCCTAAAACGATCAGTGGCCGCTTCCGGACTTTGAAACATTTCGCCAGCTTGCCCACTACCAAGGCGCCCACAATATTTATTTAATTTATTATTATATAATTTATAATTAATTTAAGGTTCCCCCCAGGACAATGCCACCACCCCAACTAAAGAAACAATGCCTTTTTGCAGGACTTCATTATGGGGCAGGTCACTTCTGGTCAACCTTGACCATTTACAGCCTCGTTATCCCTGCAATCCATTTCAGCGCGTGCCCAAAATCGGCTGATAACTTCATAGCTCAAGATGACAGTGATGGGACTTGTCTTGTAATATAAAAATTGCGCTGTACCTAAACAAGGCGAAGCACTTAATAACGCTGTCTAAAATATAGTGGCGTCCCCTTTCAACCCCCAGCATGAACTCGCGCATTGTTTAAGACGCATTGTTCGGGTAAAAGGTAGCCCCCCGTAATTCATTCTCAGAGAAAATGCCGGCATCAGCTGAGAAGAAAGCAACCCAGCTCTTTTCCCTGCTACAATTTCCACCAGCAACATTGGCTCCCTTTAAAAAAAATGCTCTACATGATGTGTAAATGGCGTGTAAACCTCTTTTTTTTTGCCACTAGCCGTTTGTCGCACGGAGTCAGAGGCATTTACATTGTCAGTTTCTCAGATTTCTACTGCCTGAGAACAATGGAACGCTTCAATGCCTATCTGGGAAGGGATATGCTCCAACACCTGTATTCTACTCTTCATTCCGCGCCTTTTGTTCCGACCACCAGCTTGCCTCCAATCAAAAGAAGGGCAGTTAAAACGCACAGGGGTAAAGGTAGGGTAAAAAAAAAAAAGGATATTGTATATAAGCCTATATAAAGGGATAAGGATGTGGTGGGTAAGGTGATACGTTAATTGGAAAAAAATGTCGCGCAGGTTGGAGCAGCGTGCCCTAGGGGTCAAAAAAAAGGAAGGGGGGCACCTTTCGCTATATAAAAAACTGCGCAATTTACATTTCCATGCGGCACTTTCTGGGTCCGGCAGGTAGACAAGGTGAAAGAGGGTCGAGGGCAAACCCTCAGTGGGAGGGGAAAAAACGGCTCCAACTTTTTAGCAGCAAGAAAAGGGTCCATTCCCTCCGCCCGAAACTCACTAATGGCCATTAATAATGGGGAGGGCTCGCTGATGGGGGGCAAAGAGTGTTCGGACCAAGGTTTATGTGGAACACCTGGAGTTTCAGGAGGAAAATCAGGCGGGCCTGACCATGGAGCCAATCAGCACCAGGTGATGTAGCCCCCTTCAAAAAATATAATAATTTTCTAATATGTGGAGGTCGGGCAAATTGAAAAATAATTTCTGAAAAATGTAGGTGACACATGCATTGTCTTGACAAGACGCTGGGCGAATGGCGGTCGCTCCAGACACTGATGAAGTACAAGGGCCTCTGTAATTGAGTTCGAGAAAGAAGGTCCCCCCCTTCATCCTTCTAACGGCTTTCCAAAGGTGGGCCCTGCCCCTCCGAGGGCGTTGCCCTGGGCAAGACCTTACCTAAGCCACACTTGCATCGGTCCCACACCAGGAAAGGGGTCCCGTCAGGCCTCCAGGCAGATTCAAATGGAGCCGAATGTCAAAATTATGCAAACACGATGGCCGAAGAGGAATGTAGCCCTGTCGCTGGCCGTTAGTGTCGCCTGTGCATCTACGACGGTGACATGAAGCGGAAAGGCCGTGATATATGCCATCCGGGGCGAGCAGCCCCATCTTTCTCCAGCAAAAAAAAAAAAAAAAAAAGTAATGCAGGTTCAACTAACGATAAGCTTAAACGATTGCTGACTGGGTATAGAGGCCATAACATTAGGGTTTGACAAGACACAGGCGGCGAATTTCCGACCACACCCCGGCCAAGTCAGAACCGAACGGAATGTTGACAAGGGCGCCAATGACCCGTATCCTCAGAGGTGAACGCTTGCAGGCTCCGGTGCCCAAAAAGTAATGACCCGCCAGCCCAGAGGACAACATATTTTTCATTAAGATGTTGTTTGAAAGCGCTGGCCTGACACAAATTGCGCCGGCCTCCATGTAACGAGACCCTCGCATTTTCTACGCGTTGACCCCTGGTTCAATTAGGCCCCTTCTTAGCACCCCCGATGATAAGAAATGATTGAAGCTCGTGACCTTCCCATATTGGGGGCACAACCGACTCGGGAATTTATCACCGCCGGCATCTCCCACTCCCGATTCCAAACCATGCAATCCCAGGAAGTCTTTCATAAAAATTATCCTGCTGTCTCTTCACCAAAAAGTTCACACACACGGCCCTGTGCGGTACCGTTAAGTTGCAATTGCAAGGCGTGGTGACAAACCGGATTATCCACATTGGTAGCAACTTCGATTACTTTTGACAGTTACTAACTATATTCCGTGCAAGGGTCAAGACCAGTCACTTGGGCATCGGGTCCTTTTTGCCAACATTGACTCGTATAATTAACTAATTGCGCAGGCTTCCCAAATCGTAGGCTGAGATTACGGCAATTGAGCCTCGTCACGTTCTCTTCGTGAATGACCACTGTTCATTAGCTAACCTCAGGTGAGCATCGTTCCAGACATTAATGGCATGCCTAGGCATCAAATCACGTGGCCCCTCACGAAAAAATCCTCTCGTGATAACCTTCCGAATACCCTAATTCTCATGCGCTTCGGCTCGGACCTTTTCTTCCTGGGAAAACAATGTAATAGGTGGGTTTCGGACAGACTCGCAGCGACATGTGTGCGCCAAAAGGGCCTCACTTGGGAGAGATATCGGTCTCGATCGCCACCTTTGACCCGTCTGCCCTCTTCTCTTACACCATCGTGATCTGGCCTTTTTTATGTTGCCTGCAAATTTCCTTCTAACTGCAGTTTGCCCGGAAGATTTACCTGCTGAGCGCATCGATTGCATAGTAATAAAGTAGTACTGGAACTGGCTGCGTGGAATATTGTTAGGATTTTCAAATGCGAGTATTTCGGGCGGGGTCCACTTTAGCGACGCAGTGTAGATAGAAAATAAAGGCAGCCGGACAGGGTCACGACATGTGAGCCCATTAAATACGGGACACGATTTTTCCTTCCAGAGATTATTGATATACCTTGAGCAAAAGCCCCGCTGTGAGGCCTGGCCGCTTAAAGAGTAAGCCCAGAAACGCGCAATTCACAATAAGCGTTTGGACGTGGGATGACTCACACCTTTTGTCCATTGGGAAGGTAAAAAACCGGTATAGGTGGACAGCCGTAAAAACAGCCATTCCCTGAGAAACGTTGTCGGTAGCAGAATGGTCGGCGGTGATAGGGCCTGACGCGTGATGGAAGGTTGGTGATCCTACTGGCCAGATAGGCGCGGAAGTTTATTCCAGTGCAAAGCCACCCACAGATGACCTGACCCAGCCAGGATTCTCACCAGCCGCCCACTCCTTCCTTCTCTCTTCCCTTTTTGCATGGACAAAGAAGATGGCCTGCTCTTGGTTTTTCCTCAACATCTCCAACAGCTGCCAGTTTTCCCAGCAGGAGGCCCCTCCCCAGCAGGTCCATATCGCGAGCCAACATATTATATGACCTCCACATGTGTCGTCTTGGGCGATTCGGGCAGCGGTGTTTATCGCCAGGTAGCTAGCTTGCACCACGACTACTGGCGCCTGCTCCTGAATTTCAAATGTGCTTTTCATAAAGTTCATGGCGCGAGAAGCGCCGTAAACTCCGGCAGGCAAGTCCCGGATAAAGTGAGGGCATCTGGGCAATTACACACATGTTTATGCGGCCAGCGTGTATGCGGTGTAGGCACTCAACCTGAGGTCCTGCGGGCACCCAGGGATTTTCGCTCCAGGTTTATGACAACTCTTGGAAGGAGCCTAGGGAGGAGATAGTGAATATCTCCGGGTGTAGATGACCCTGCACTGGTATCTCCTCAAGTGAAGACAAAGGAAAGAGGGTGGGGCTTGAGGGGGGTATTTTGCAGCCAGAAGGAGGACAATGAGCTTCCTTCCTTGAGCTGGGGGCCTCCGTCTTGACGAATTCTGGTCATGCGAGAAGAGGTTTCAGTGCCGCCATGAGCCAACTGTATAGCTCCTCTTCCAATGTTGGCTTTATGGCGCATAAAAAGCCAATTTCGCTTAAAGTTCAGGCGCCCCGAGGAATAAAGAAGTGGTTTACACCCTCCAGTCCTTCCCTTCTACAGATAATGGTAATGGGGCAGCGCTACTCGTATGCAAAGTAGATGGCGCCGACTCGGATGGCCGTGGTTTGATCCGAATCGACGGCTTCCCGAGAGAAATGGTTTCACCAATGCAAGATGTTTCGATGGAAACCCCCAAGGGGATGTCCACCCCCCCTCAGTTAAAAAAAAAAAAAGTAACGGTTATTCCGGATGCAAAACCAAGGACAAGCTCATAGTTCAATTAGCCAGTCACCTTCAGAATCACCAGACCTGAACCATGATTTCACATCTGATGCTGGACCGTCTTGGGCCGCCCTCACACTTCCTTTTCCGCGGCAAATTAGTTTCTCTCTCCCACCCTGCCTGTCATGATTAGCAGTATTGACATTACAACTCGGGTTATGCACAGGCGTACTGACGGGATTATACGGAGCGGCAAACACAAACTCGGGGCTCCTGCGCCATTCGCAACAGGTGAGAGGAATTGCACATTTCCACGCGGAAGAAGGAAACCGAGCTGCGGCTGGGCTGTCGGAAGACCAAGGAGGAAGCTTTTTCGACCGTTCATCATCCCAATCCCCTGCCACTAATCATGCCTTTGTCGCCTGTAAAAAAATATATGCGACAATCGGAAAATGGCAGCTGCATGCTGGGGGGTAAACACAAGAAAGATTGAAGAATCTGCCGGTTACTCATGCTTCCGTGCTATTAATCTTCCCCCTGCTTACCGCCTCCCAAAATAATGTGACACATGCACGGGTCAGTCTGATCCGTTATCGAGGGGTTGGGTCCAGCTTCCGGTAGCCAGGTCACGCCGTTCGGGCAACAAAGAAAGGCGGGATATGACCGCCTACCCGTCGTCTACTTTTAAAACTCGGGGCGAGGTTCTAAAAAAGGAGTGAAACCCTGCCGACGCCCCGAAGGGTCTTGCCCCTCAACCCTCCGACCCACTGGCCAAAAAAAAAAAAAAAGAATGGGAAAAAAACCTTTGTCCCTGTACCCAGGCTACCCCCCCCCCCCCCCTAATGGCCCAGAGGTGGGATGAGGTCCATGCAAAGTTGGCTAAATCCCGTCACAACTAACTATCCCCAGCCGAATCTAAACTGCCCCGCCCTTTGGTCCGGATTTTGTCCTGCCGCTTGAGCGGAGCTTGGGGATGAACGGGGTGCTGACTCAGCATGTGAGTGTGTGTGCAGTGGGAGTTGGACACACATGGGCTGACACATTCGTTACCAAATGATCTCCCACCCCCAATCGATCCCCCTCTTTTCGCTGGCTAATAAGTCCAGCGTATATACATGACTGACCCCCTTCCCTAGACGATGGCTCATTATTTGTCCAGCTTTGTCACCTCGAGGGAGGGGAGAAAAAAAACGAGTCCACGTGACGTCCAGGCTGAAATTATTTTCACCCTCACCTCACTCATTCACTCCCCCGGTCCACTTTTGCCTCTCCCCCATCTTTCCCTCCCTTCCTCCGGTTTAATTAGTCCGGAGGCCCCAACGCATGCAGATGAGGTACAGACGCGACGCAACTTTCTCCACACACCTGCTGCAAAATCGCATGTTTGTGACATCGCAAGTGTTTTGGTCCTGAATTTTTAAAACCTCTCCGTCCGCAGGCTCTAGGAATCAAATTTGGCAAAAGGGGCCGTCGCCTCGGAAAAGCCCCGAGTCACTCTGAAGCCTCATCACATACACCTCTCGCCCACCTCTAACCGGATGAAAACGGTTTTTAGTGGCCGCACAAATGCTCCCCAGGAGGTAATTACGCAAATGTGGCCAGGGTCACTTACAGCGATGACGTGTGGGCAACGTGTCTAGAATCGGGAGCCCACCTTGGGAAAGCTGACCCGGTAGTTTCATACATACTGGAGACTGTAACACACGCGGCGCAACAGGTGAGCTTAATCAGGTGTATGGCAGCCAGACGCTTCCAAATAGTGGCCGGAACAAAGGACAGCCGCGACGCTCTTTTTTTAAAATATATATATATAATCCAATCGGTGGGGAGAGAGTTGGCAGCCATCTTGAAAATGTGTCATTATGCAAACTAGCCCGGGAGCCTCTGTCAAACCGCCAGTGCGATCGATTGGGGAAGTTGTGCCCCCTTTTCCCTCCCTTCTTCCCCCCCGTTGGAAACTTGTGAGAAAGGCCGGATCACCCAAGAGTGAATTGAGGAAAGGGAGCACACGGTCCGAATCCCGCTCCGGTTGAGCGCCCCGGACTATTTGTCACTAGTTTAGGCGGTGTTTCTCCGGACATCTCCTGGCCGCAAGATTCCCTCCTGTCTCTCTCAGCCTCATTCATTCCAACTCACGCCGTCTCCTCCCTAACCCTGTTTCCTTCAGCACACAGGGACCGGATTTTATCTCCCTCCGCCCCTGTCTCCACCCCGGAATTTTTAATTGGGAATCGACTTCGGCGGGCGGTACCCGACACCAACACCTCCTCCTGATGTTCCTCCACCTCTTGGGCTTGCTAATAATATGCGCACATGTGCCACATCAAACCCCTCTCTCATTTATCCGGCAACAAGCAAAGTTGTCCCAGTGCCCCTCATTTGCATGAAGGAAATGACAAACGCCCCGACGCCGAGTATGCTAAACCCATGACACGCCGTAGCCCCCCTTCTTGCAACTTTCCTGCAGTAAAACGTGCGTTTTATGGTGATCGTGAGCGCTTCGAGCTTCAACACCGCGAATAATGTGATGTCAGGTGCTTGTAACAGGACGTGTGCAAGGGAGGGCGGCATAAGGGGTGAGGCCAAGGAAAAGGATTGTCGTCGGTGGAAGGTAGTACCGTTACTCTTCAATCCCCTATATCAAATCGATGTCCTGCTTCTCTTTCGATGGAATTAATCGCGCTGTTCATCCGACGGATCTGGCTGAATATCTCAAATGTGTGTGCGTTACCTGCGAGACATACCGGTATACATACTAATCCCGCAACGGTCGGCTGTCATGAATAGAAATCGTGGCCGCACTGCGTTTCGAATGATCGAAAGACTCCGGGTGTTCCATCAATTCAATTTCTACCATATGCCAGGGTGCTGAAGACCTGAAGTAAAGATTCTCTCACGCAGTCCACCAGCACGTATCAATTTTCGTCAATCCGGGCTATTCCTGGTAAGGCTCCGGCACGCATTGGGGGGGGGGGGGGNNNGGTAAGACCGTCCTTCCCTCCCCCCAAAAAGGCAGAAAGAGGAGAGGGGTTGAACTCCTCCCCTGCCCCCAACATCGCATACATCACGCCTGCATCCCATGGCAGTGACACGGAAAAGTTCCTCCGGACATGGATAGCAGGATTGGCCTCTGCAATCCGGGCTCCGGTCCTTTTGCCGATGACAAGCCCAGGCGCAGCCACTCGCCGTTAATATGGTCCGTGGTCTGCTGGCCTTTTGGTCATTTGTTACGTCTGATAAGGCCTGTCAGGCGGAAACTACAACCCCTCCCCACCCGATCCTCTCCACATACCCCTCTCTCCACCCTCCTCCCTCCCCCAGCTCCTCTCTCTGCTGCACACGACAAATGCTCAAACCGCGGCAACACTCATCAATCCCACCCGAGTAATTGTTCCCATCCCACGGACATAACATGCTGCAGTCGGTGTGTGTGTGTGTGTGCTAGTGTGTATATGCAAAAGGGTGGGTGGGGTCCGGCCTCCCCTTGGCGATGTCGTTCGGCTATAGCGGGCTGCATACCGATAAGGATGTCTTGCAGCAGCAAGTGCAGAAGTCATGCACGATTTGTTGGGACGGCCCAGGCTACATGTTTTACACTCATCCTTCTTCGGGGTGGCCCACTTGATATGCATACTCAAAACCAGCAGGTCTAATTTGTCTACCGACTCCGACTGTCGCTTGGGGCGCAAGACATTTAGAACAGGGCCTTATCCTTCATCGTGGGGTTCATTACGCTGCCAAAGAATACAATTTATTTTGACATCCACCCCGCTTACATTTTACATCATAGCCCCCTCATGCCGGCTAAATGGTTTTTGCACTTGGAGGCCCCAATATTGGCGCAGGTACTGTACCCCCAAGCCCGCCCCCCAGACCCTCCGCCCTAATTGTAGGTTTATTACAACAGCCCCATTAACCCAAGGTGCTAATTAGTGAAATTTTGAGCGCTTTGCTACAAATCCTACATCAAACAACAAGGAATCCCTCTCCTCTTGGAAATCCTACGCCGCTCGGCACAATCTCATTTAGAGCGAAGACAACTTCACAGGAAAATATTCCGCATTACCCTTCCTTCCCTTCCCTCTCTCTCTCCCCTTTTCTCCCTCCCCTTGCATCTCAGACAAGATCACTTTGAAGCTTAATTAGGTTTAATCAATATTCAACTGTGCCGCGCGTAAGAAATCTAACTCGGGCCCAGCAAAGGTGTAATCCACTATGCACGTAAACGCCTTTCGCACGGCGTCAGTCTGTCATTAGAACGAATCAATAGACTGCTGGGGTAGGTCGCGTTGCCTTGCATCGCATTACGGACAAAACCGCGTCGGCTGGGACTGTATGACCACGGTCAGCTAAGGAACATACAGGTTCAGACGCCACGTGCGTGCGTCTCACGTCGACAAATCAAGTCACGCGTTGAATCAGTCGCGGGACTCAACCCCTCTTCCGGGGCTAATTTTACCCTTCAGACGACGCCGACGCCGACGACGCCATCCGACAACCAAAACCCCTTTTACCTTCCCACCCCGCCCCGCACGTGCCAGACTATAGACCCCCCACCCTACCCCCTTCCTCTTCCACCCCTTCAAGCACCGGGTTGCCAGGGTGACGCCACGAGTCACCTCCAAGATGTTGGACAACCATCTTGGGGGGGGAGTGACGACAATCTTGGCCAATTTCATACTGCATTACAGGCGTTGTGGAACATTCCTCAAAAGTGTGGTCATCACCTTCAGCAGGGAGGTCAACAACCACCTGCGATCAGAATAATCCCGGAGATCGCAATTGGATTCTCTCCACCCGCCCTGACCTAAGAGTCGAAGGAGAGTCTCCACCCATGACTAATGAGGTTGTTTGTCCACCCCCTCACTTTTGATCCGCCCTGCATAAGCCCTCCTTGTGCATCCGGACCATCTCCGGCTAGGTCAAGGGCAGGTACAGTGTACACATATTGACTATATTCCAGCACCAGTACTGCCAACTATTTCAACTTAATACATGTATGTGTTTTAAAAAAAATGTATGTTCCACTCCAGGTGACAAGTCGCGGACATTTGCCGTGACCCCCAAGGAACTCTTGGGTTACGCTGTAGAGAGGTATGCGCGAGCAAAATAAACTTCTCGCCGGCAAAGCCAACCTTGGTCGACCTTGCACAACAATAGCACGCATGTGGCCAGCAGTTTCGCAAGTCCCTGCAGATCGGGTCACATCCTCCGTTCAATTGGGAGTTAACAATGTCAAGACAGTTAACTAGCAGGGAATTAATGAAAACAGCCTGCTTCCTGGAGTGAAACGCTGCAATAAACCCAGTGGCAAGGTGTTTACACGTCTTTGAAGCGGAACTCCCCCGATGGATCTTGGCCATATGTCTGGCTCCGAAAAAAAAAAACCATATGATGGTGTTACCGGTGGAGAATAACTAACTCCCAGGCCATGATAAGGAAGCTGCGGGTTTCCAAGTGGGCCCCAGATGAACCCTCTCCACATATGGAAACATTACGACGACTGGCAGAAACTGGCCGTAAAACCCGGAGCCCTCTTTCCGGCTATAGCTCCAGTTTGGGCTATACGGGGGCTGCAGCGTCTTGTAAGGTGCTGAAGGAATCCGGTGGTTTACGCCTTTTAAGATTTTATAGCCTTGTTTCCTCCGCAAACACTTGCTGGACATCTGGCATTCCTAATGCGGAGGCCCTCGACTATTCGCGGTTGGCTGGGCTTGTCTTGAGCGGTGTAATAGCCTGCTCTAACCTTATAGACGCGGCGGTAAGGTGCAATTTGACGCGGGCCCTCTAATAGGATGGAAAGAGGTTGGCCTGGCGAGATGGTGCGTCCATTCAGGCCGCATGGACTCAAAGGGACCGCCAAGAGTGGGTTCAAAGGTTATGTAAGGGAGGGCCAAACAGCTCCCAAAGTCAACTTTCCGAACCGGAAGTACTTACCTATCTTGTTTTCTAGGTAGATGCACCTGCGCAACCGTATCGTACAGCATTGCTCGTAATGCACCTTGCCTACCCGAAATCATAAAATGACCAAATTTCCCGCTTAAATCAAGCCACCTTTGTAGGACGACACCAACGACATTTACGGGCCACCCTATCCAGTCCTGCTATCAGCAACCGACCAAACTATACAAGCATTCCTGACGACGTTTCGAGAATTTTAAGGACCTCGGCGGAAGGGAAACGAAAATAATGGCTCCACCAGCTTCTCTCGTAAACAAGGGTTTACGTAAGACCACCTAATGATCCCCGAAGACGACTATGGGTCTAACTGTATGTAAAATAAAAATTGTTCTTGGGGGAAAAAAGGAGGCGCACTTGAGCATCAGCTTACGCAACAGGAACCTTGAAATAACTTGAAAACGACCAAAAAAAAAGCAGGACCTGCTAATGGTCAAGCCATGTCCGGAATCTCCCCCAAATCACCTCATCAAGACACGGTGACCTGGATGCTGCCCTCAAGTGCAAAAAAAACCTACTCGTGACCCCGAAGAGTGCGGGGTCCCATGTTGCACTTCACACCAGGAATAGGAATCTTCTTCATTATTTTCCGGGGGGAGGAGGGGGGGGGGTGCGGCAGAAGGAGGGGGGGATTTAGCTTCCCCCTTTTTCAGCTTGTCCTCGGAATTATCAGGCAGTGCATGAAGTGAAACGGGGAAGTTCGTGGGAATATGGTCACGGGTCACATATTCACCTCTACCAAGTTCCCTCCCACTTTGATAAAACAATATGCCGATTCTCGCAATTCGTTCCTTTTTCTTCCCCTCCTCCTCCTTATCCCTCCCTGTTTTTTTTATATTTTATAATTCGAATCTAACCTGTTCATGGCCTAAGGCACCCACCTGGTCCGCAGGGTTCTCTCGACCTTGGGATCCAAATCGGAATTTCACAATTAGCTCTAAGCGGCTTCCAAGGCAGTCCCCGAGGGGGCATTCCGGACAACTTTTTTTTCTATTTTTTCACCCCCACCCCACTCCTCCACCCCCCATCTCGACTCAAGGGACAGCTAGGGGACTGGACGTGAGAAGGCCGACCCTTACCCCCCACCGGATAAAAGAACCTGCACCATCTCATTTCCCTTGCACCATATTCAGATCATATTTAGACATTCATTTCTGATATGCAGGACCGTGGTCCACTGGTGCCGAAGCAATAAAAAACTGCTCCACAATGCCATCCTGAGCCCCCTAATGTCACCCTCTTCAGACCGGGTCCTGCGATGGGTGCCCCAGTATTGCAAATCGGTGTATCATAACGTACGTCGTACAGATGGCAAGGGACAGTGCAGCTCTTCGCATATTCAGGACTTTTATATAGAGCAAGGGGACAGGTGGTTAGCATAAGAAAAGCGACCTCTTTTTTTTCTTTTCATTATTTTTTTAAAGCATCGGGTCCAAGATGGCCCCGAGGGTCTTCCCTATCTTCATCCCCTAGGGCCCCCCAAAAAAGGACCTTTCCCAAACTTGGCATCCACGGACGGTGGTCTGTCCCCCCAACCTTTGTTCGTGTCATCATAGGAAACTTTTCGGTGGCCTATCCACTTCCGACGACGACGGTTGAGGGTTTATTCCAAGGCTGGAATATTTTTTTCCACTCTCTCCTCTGCTGCTTCCTCCCAACGTCCCTCATGTTCCCAGAGACCAGGAGCCAGCGCCAAAAACTCATATTTCTGGCCCAGACCACCACCACCGCCCTATTCAACGTCCCCTGGAGGCCGCCATCATCTTGTGCGTCCCAATATGGACGCCCTTAGGGGTCGGCGCATGTTTCGCCACCGTGGGGATGGTGGAAGAAAAAAACACACATCCGGAGTTTGTGGATGGGGGTGGAAGAAGAAGAAGAAGAGTCATGGGCCATCTCGACGACGGGAAGCAGGGACTAAAAAAAGCTCTCATTCCCCCTACGGTGGCCATCAGCCCTTTTTCCCCATCCCTCCCCTTCCGTAGCGGGGGAGTTGTACTCTTTTGCCTCCTACCCAATTTCCAGACCGGCGGCGCTGACATCTCTACAGTATCCTCTTGTGGGTCTGGGTCCTCCCGATTTGGCCGGGCTCCATATTTGCATGCTTCTTCTAGCACTCAGCTAAATCTCATTTGGCCCCTTCGTCAAAATCCGGTGGGGTCACGCTCCCAATTGCTCAAGACGGGCAGTCAAGCACATGTGCCGGTCAATTGGCCAAGATTTTGCGAATTGCGCACGTGCTGGCTGTCTTCTTTTGGCAGTCGGCCACTGTCAGACATGCGAGGCATGCGGGGTAAACAACGGGGTCATATCATCGCTGCAAGGACCGGAACTAATTTTGGGATGTATTGAGGTGTTCTTTTCTGGCTTTTTGGCCAACGATATCATTTCCAGATTGGAGGGGGCCCCCGCTGCATGACACAGGAGGCAAGAAAACAAAACGCGGTCCTACAATATCGCTGCGGTGGAACCCGCCCCGTTCCGCCTGTTTAATTAGATTTCTTCCTTCAGCCCCGAATCGTTTATTTTCAATTACCAGTCCGGTAGTTTACAATATCCATGAAGCGCTTTATGGACGTCGGGATAATCAGGGCCAAATTAGCCATGCAGTGCGGCAACCGGGAGAGCGGCCAGTCCCTCTGATGCACTTGGGGCTGCCCCCTTGCACATGCCTCATGCATGCATCTATCTGCGGGCCCCACCCGGATTACCAGCCAACCCCACCTACTCATCCCCACCCCAACCTCCATTAGCCTCATGCCAAGCTTCTGTACACCGTGTGTACAAATAGGCCTAGGGAGAAGGACCGCGATTGCTCACACCTACATGGGCCCAAGATAAATGGCTTCCCGTCCTCCACAACCGGCCAATGAATCATTACTTGGCCCAAGGGACTCCAATTACACGTAATATTATTTTCCCTGCGACGGATGCCACATGGGCTCTCTCTCTAGCTCTTACCAGACCGAAAGACGAGCGTATCACTAATTAGTGACAATTTCCAGCTTTTACGCTCGGCATATAACCTGCGCCCTTGGCTTGCTGGAAAACAACAGTTAGTGGCCGTACTTTCAGGCAATGACATTTCCCATTTTCCTACCCCCATCACGTCGATTCTGATCAAATCTGGCGGGTAATTGATGCGATCCGGTATATAAATTATCGCAAAGAGGCCTCGCCCTGCTTATTTTTTTAAAAGTCGCCCCCGGGTTTGCCCTCCGTGAGAGGTTCCAAATGTTTCACGATGCCCATAGTTCCTATGCTGGGGTTGCCCTAAGAACGTCAACCGATATATCAAGTTAAGCCCCCCCGGATTGACCACAAGGAGAGCTTCTTTTTTTGTCCGCAGCGACCTGTGAGAGGGGAAGGGCCCAGGGGCCAATCTGACCTCTGGCCCCTACACACATCCGTCAAAAAAGCCCTTTCATAGAAAGGAAGGGCTTTCCGGGGAAAAAATGTTGATAAGAATCTATGGCGTCCATTTCATAAAAGGGACGTTTTTGGGGGAGATTGGGAAAAAGAAGCACGGTGCTGGCCTGTGGTGCCCTCGAGTCTTGGAAATACGTCCGAGACCCCATGATCCGGCTTTCCTAGTTTCTATGCGTCCGTCATTAGGTTCGTCTCTTCCCAATTGCATAAGCCCCCCGGTTGTGTTGATTCAGGGAGCGTCCAATCCGGCCCAAATCTCTATTGATGGACTGTCAGCTCGAAAGGTGGAGGAAGCTTGTGGTCAGCAGCGGGAGAGCCGATGCTGCTTCGACTGGACATTCTCATCCATCACCAGGGACGTTCCCACTGGCTTTGGGGTCGCCAAGAGGTCATCCGTTCGGGGAAGCTGACTCACGATTCTTTAGCAGTTGTGGTCTCCAGCAGAGAAGCAATCGTTCCGGGGATTGTCTATACCGATCAGCGTCTGACCTAACCGCCGCTTCTAATTACGACCATTCTAGCAATGTACGGACACTTTTTTTTTTGTTCGCCCTGCAGGTGTCACTGACAGCCCCTCGGTCCAACGGCCTGAGCTCACTCTACCGGCCGATAAAGGTATGAGGAAAATATGGAGATAAAAAAATAATTATCGCTTCGAAGTGGTTTATTGAATCCTCAGCCCTTCCTCTTTCTGGCGGTGGAGGGCGGGAGGGGGTGGAAACAGGTTTGTAGCCCAGAGTGGAAGGCGTTTCCAGGTAGGTGTCATTAGTCCAGGGGAGATGAGTTATTAGCGGAAGAGCGAGTTGGTCGTCTTCGCCTTCAAGACAGGGAACAATAGGCGAGGGGACTTGCTCGCAAGATGTAAACAAGGTGGTGAAAGGCGCTAATCCCTGTCCGGCAGCGCCCCGGTGTCAAAGGCGGGTTAATCCATTATCTTGTCCGGCCAAAGAGCACACGCTTCTCCCTGTACACTTCAGGGGTGTGCACCCGCCCCTCTGGACTTGTGTCAATAGCAGCAGGTCGGCTGGTGCAAGACCTCATCTTTCCTCGGCCGGCCACAAAAGCTTCATTTGCATGCGTCTCGGAACCCTCATCTCCGGACCAGGCGAGAAACAGGGGAGGGATAGGACAGACGGATTAACGGGCACGGCTATGCAGGTAAAAACGTTAAGGGAGGGAGAATACACCTATGTATATAACACGGGACGGCCCGTGTCCGCATGACAGCTGCAGGAAGTCTAAAAGGCAACCCCCCTTCTTCTTTTTTTTCATTATTCTTGTGGCCCTGGCCGCCTTCCGGCCATTTTTTCCCACATTTACGCCACTTACGCCCCGTGGAGATTAGCCTACCTAATCCTCCACAAGAACGGTGCTAAGGTCGCGATCATGACGTCAAAATCCGATACATTGTCGGCCGGAGGAAAAAAGAAAAGACTCATTTCGGCCCTAATTTAGTGGCCAACAAAAGTCAGAGAAACTCCATTTCAGCACCGGGTTATCATTAGAATGCTTCAGAGGCGGTGCTCGACCGGATTCTTTGCCCACACAACATGGACGGGCAAACAACTACGCCTAGCACAATTTGGCCCCAATGATGCCACGGGGGAAGGGGAGTTATGGCTTCATAATCACGGCCCTGCACTCATTTTACACCGCAGCTGCCTCCTCCGCCTGCAATTCACGACTTAGCATACAATCATCAGTCAAGATGATGGGAGAAAAAATACTGATCCTCCTCCCTGGATTCTAATGAAGGGTCTATTCTAGTTGCGCAATTTCTAGAGAGTGACTCCACCCGGTGCAAAAACGGATTTTTATCGCCGGTTGACCAGTGGGTCCTCGTCACATCATGGCCCCAAAGGGCAGTAAAACTGCATGCCGCCTCCTCACTCGATTCGCATTGGTTCTTTGCTTCCTCATTGCTTCACCTCCTTTCTAGAGGTTGAATAGTGTGTATTGTTCCGGTACGGCTCAAGACCCCCAAAAAAACACAGTAAAAAAAACCAGTTTCATCGGTGGTTTGCTACCAGTCAAAATCTCAGGAGGATCGGGTCACCCCGTGCCGATATACCGGTCGACGTTGCTGGGCACAATTATTTCATATTCACGCTTCACACTTCATCAGCTGTGTTTTTCCACCAGTTTCAGACAACTTTAATCATTCCATTTGCGCTGGAATTTATTAATTCCTAATCGGTCCGTTTTGCAGCTAGATTCCATCTCCATTTGTTGACACGGTATGAAAATCATGTTACCATTGTTCGCCCTGTTGATTCCGCCCCTCTATCGCCCCTGGAATCCGCATTGTCAACCGTCAGAAAAAAATGAAATACAACCTCCCACTCTTCCGGGGAAACAGTCGAGCACGACACAAACAATGCGGCAAAACGCGTGCACAATGCGGACGTGACCCTACACACGAGGACACCCCCCCCCCCNCTGTCATTGGCAAATACACATTTTTGCAACCTTCTTCCTCCGCCTGATCGTTTTGACTCGTCTCCGAAACTTTGGGCCCGTAACCACCAAAACTTCTGGCGGCGGCCGAGAAGGCCAGAGGAGACATCTATGGGGTTCCGTCCGAATCAATATCTTCCGCTTTCTACGGGGCCCCGCACTTGAAAACGTGTCTTTGAGCGCAATATTCACGTGTGCTGTATGCACCGACAAACCCGCCAAAGTCTTTGCTGAAATTTGTACCGGGAAGTGATGACCCCGATTATGTTATGAAAACACGCGGCAGGTGGGGACAATACTGACTGTTTTTTTCCTTATCGGCCGAGCCTGTGTCACGACAAGAATTCGGAGTGTTCAGCCTATTTTTACCGTGCATTGTCGTTCTCAGAAATCCTAATCACGTTGCTGGCGCTGGTATGCAAATCACGCAGTACGACCCTCTCCTACCCCTTTCACCCTCGCGACCAACACCTTTTTTTTATAAACACACACACACACCCCTCGCGGCTAATTAAGAACACTCGACTTGGCCCCCCCACGTAGTTTTCGTGGGGTCCGGACCCACTAAAAAACGGGCATAATCAGCACAGGTAGCGCGGGGGCTGGCGCCCCTTTCTTGGCGGCACCGTCTGCCATCTCTAGCCCGCCAAACTCCCCCGAACTCCCCGCGCCATCATACACATCGGTCCCCCTGCCCTTAAAAAAACATCTAGGGGGGACCTGCCCCCCCGTTAAATCCTGATCTATGTTTCAGCTCACGTCCTGCCGGCCCCCCTGAATATCACCTGAGAGCCGCAAGAAATAAACTTTGGGGTGGGCCGCAAAAAGCCGGTCTGGACACCCGCCCGTAATGTTCCTCATTCACCGCACAAAAGGTCTAAAAACCTACTAACGACTCTTGGAACAATGGGACAGTCACCTTCCCTCCTGGCACTTGGCTGGCCCGTTTTTTGGGGCCAGCACCTTGCTTATGGTCAGGTAGCACTTGTCACTCCCGGATAAAATTCGGCACCCCCCCCCCCCCCCCCCNGGGGTGGTGGGGGGTGGGGGGGAAGACAGCACCCCCCCCCTTCACCCACGCCGCCCCCCACCCCCACCATCCTCTTTTCTTATCTGCCAAATTGCCTCGCACCGCCCCTTAATCCTACATGAATAGTGTTGAAAATTGGAGGAAGATGTCGCTTTACTCCAAGAGTGGCGTTCACTAATTAAAAAATCCACGTGTTTAGGGTTGTTACCTTGAGCGATCCGAACTGCTGGCATTTTAATCCTCATCTTGGGATGCTGGTTGGAGCCCACCCGCTGTAGCAATACTGGGATGACCTGTGGTCTAGTTCCTCCTCACTGTCCAGCACACAAGCACAGCCATGTCCTGCTGAATGGGTAGATGGTTGTCGTAACAGCCGGTGCTGGTCCACGGGAGCTCGCCACACACACACGCGCGCGGGCGGTGGGCGCCTTCCCGACTGACTACTTGGGCTCTTGGCTCGGGGTATAGCAGGGGGGGCGTCCGTCGGTAGGGGGGAGCCGGCCGCTACTCGCTGACTCCGGCCGGGGTAGGAGGAGCGTCTCTGGCCCCTGGTCGCCCCGGTGTCGCACTGGATGGGTGTCCAACAGCCCACCGACCTCCACTACTAGCAGTGTGGTAGTGAGCGGCGGCAGGACGGACAGTCACGTCCCGACCCGACGCCGCCGACGCACACACATGACGCTGGATGTTCCTTGGATAGGTGGATGGCTGGATGGCTGGAGCTATGGGAGAGAGGTGGGGGCCAGGGAGAGGGGGAGGTGGAGACTAGTCTCCGGAGCGGCTGGCTAGCCCCTTTAGCCGAGTAGGGCTGGCGACGAAGTGCCTGGCGTTCGGCCGCGCGCTGGCCGTGCGCGGACTGACGTGTACACAGCGGGCAGGGCCAGGCCGATTGGACAGGTTGCCGGGGCCGGGCCTCGCTGGGGGATGATGGCGTGCTGGTGGTGGTGGTAGTGGTGCTGGTGGTGCTGCTGCTGGCAGGGTGGGTGGGTGGCTGGGTGGAGGGAGGGAGGGGGGGAAGGGAGGGGGGAAGGAGGGAGGAGGAGGAGGAGGAGGAGGAGGGATGGCGGAGGAGGAAAGGGGAGGGGCGAGGCTCTCTGCCTGCTTCCAGATCTTCTCTCCGGTGTGGGCTCTTGCAAGTTGGACATCAACAATCAAAAGGCGGTAGAGAAGAGGGAGGGAAAAACCAGGCCGATATTCGACACCGCGATAAAAACAATTGGAGGTTCTTCTCTCTCCCTGGCGCATTTCCTTAGATTAACCGAGGCGAAATCCTCGTTGCATAATGAGACCCCGGCTATCGATTTTTTCTTCGGGATCACGCTCATTACTCGCGGGGCCATGGTTTATTCGATGCCTCTTGTTATGCAAATAAGAACGTGTCTATACCTCCCTGTTCCCCCGTCTGACTTGCTCTTTAACCCGCTTTTTTCTTTCTCCCTGATCCAAACTGGACACTGGACGCAGGGTGGACACACACTTTTTTGGGTTCCCACCAATGGGAATGAATGTAAGTACTCTTTTGGCCTCTTTTGGTGGACAGCGCCCCCTCCCTCCTTCCCGGTAATGAATATTACAGGTCACTTCGGTGTAATTGGAAGTTGTAGTCTGGGAGCAATTTGCCGCGTTCGGCATTCCGATCTGTCTAAAGATGCCGACGCACTTTGATATCACAAGCTTGACTTTATAAGGGAGATAATTTGATAACGGAGAAGGGCTCCTTACATTGAGGTCAACTTTTCCCAAAAAGTTTCCACAAAAAGGGCGCCTGCAAAATTTTTGGAAAGTCTGTCAGTCTATAATCTTCTTTTTTTTCTAAGGGGGGTGTGCCTTTTTTTTTTTTTTTTGCTCGACTCTGAATATCTTGTGCGTTGCCGCAATTCTGGAATGCAACAGGCAGGTTCTTCTTCAGAGGCGGACCCCGCGAGAGGACAGGAGAATCGGCGTGCGAAATTCATTTCCTGCCCGTGGTGGCGAGTACGGGTCCGTCCCTTTATCAAGTAAATGAGCAGATAAGACGGGGGATCGGCGGGGGTGTAAAGCCGACATATGGTAGGGCCGATCTTCAAAGCCCGGCCTGATATCTCTGTCCATTCATATCGGGACGGGCAGATTTTGTCATGAGAGGAGCCCCGATTATGCCCTGGCCGACAACGGAGTTCTTGAGTCTGGTCCCCACAGCGTGACTCGAATTATTTGGAGACGCGAGTGTAAATATTGCAATAATTGACTTGCGCGTTTGGGGTACGGGCTGGGGGTCGATATGGCATCGCGATTCATTGAAATCTTGGAGGCTTCCCGTGCCAGGGCTTAGAGATGGATGGCTATTAGGGAACTAACACAGGCCGGCGTCACATCTTATATAGTTTGCGGTGAAGATTATGATCGGTTCATTCCCACCCGGTTATTAATTAGTCGCATAGACGAATGGTGTGCCATCCCCCTCCCCCACCCCCCACCACCCTGGGTCCGTAATCCCACTGTTTTAATGTCGCATGCTTCCCTTGCTGGCTAATGATGTTATTGCCATTAAACAAACGACTGCAATTACGTTCTGCGGACACCCGCAATCGAGTAAAATATTTCATGGCAATTCGATGGTTTGTTGTTGTTTGCAAATCTGCAGCGTCACCTATGCGGATGACAAAGCGGGCTAAACACTTCCTCATTTGGCGAATTAACGAGATGTGCCGAGTGAGGGAAAAGGAAGCGGGAGACCTTCACCTTGAGATAAAATGTTCGCCATTAGTCTACTTGCCTTTGGCAGAAAAGTTAATGAGTAAAGAAATGTGCAAAAAGCTAGGAATTTGTAAAACCCGCTGTTATATATATCCAGCCGGCTCGTGCTGATTTTATGAATCACGCCAGATTGCTGGCTTCAAGGAGGAGGAAGAATAATAATAAAAAGAGTCTTCCTTTCCAGGGCGTGGGGAAGCCATTAACACATTGACCCAATTGCGCAAGACTCCATTTTGTAATGCCATTTTCGGGGCCAAACAAGAGGAAAACTCTTTCGTGAGCTTTAAAACTCATTTGCGAGCGGGGTGCGAGTAACTCTAGCGCCTTCTTCTCCTTCACTCTTTAGATTGGGAAGAGTCAAGAACACGAAACTTCCCTTCAAGATTTGGTCTCTTTTGCTTCTCAAAACCTGATTTTCTTACTAATAATAATGACCACTGATTTGATAGTTACAGAGTCCGCCGACCTTTTTCACGCCTATGACCCTACCTGGCCGCATTTTCGCTTTTAATATGCAATACAGGCAATTGGTCACGTTCCACCTTCCGCTGCCAAATAACTTCATTTTCTCAAGGTAACAGGGGATGGCCCCAAAAAATTGCGACCGGTTTGAATGCAGTAGCACCGGCTCTCCGGAAGCCAAGCGGTCACGCATCTTGGTACCTGCCAACATCGAACCTCTTCTGGATCGGCTACATGCACATGGTTTGAATCAGCCACAGCAGGAGTGACCTTATAAGGTTGAGGTCCCCTCTACTCATACCCATAAAACCATAATTCCCGCCGGTCTCCAAGCTTGGCTGGCAAAAGAGCCGCGCTTCGGGGACTTGTTTACAGAACGAGCCGTCGCAAAAGGCGAAGGGGCCATTCTTTTGTGGTGCCAGGGAGGTCCTTCTTTGAGCACCCAAGTGTTTGGTCAGCCAGAGAGTCCCTGCCAATCACCGGAACCATTCAGAAGGGTCAGCAAAAGTCGCCAGCACCACCGTCCAGATATTATGCTCCCTTTTGGAAAACCGTGCGGAAGAATAAAGATGTTTTCCCAGCCTAGGGCCTCCTTTTCCAAAATTAGGACCCCAAGACCTATCCGTCATGTAACCTTGACACCCAAGCCCAACCACCACAATCAGCCATATTTTTTCCACCCCCGGGAATCATCTGGATCCATCAATAACCAATACTGTCCGTGTAATTATAAGCCGGCTCAGACCTGTTTTCAGGCCAGTCCGAACAAGTTGAGTGTATATTGCAAGTGAGCATTGAAATGGCCAGAGCATGCGCACGCATTGGGGGTCTCCAAACTCTCAAGGAAGCAGCAGGTTTCTCAAAATGATTCCTTTGTCGTTCGTCCTGGGATCAAAGTGCAGGAGCTCCACTGCTGCGCGGCTCCTCGTTCTTAGAAGCGCCTCACCACAGCCTTTCAAGAACAGGTGCGCAATGTAAATGGCTTCCTTACCTTTTGATAACTACACCCTGATGGCAGGGAGGACTTAATTACGACCTCCCTCTTTCCCCCATTTCTCTAGGAGCGTGGCGTCGCCTTGGCTCCCCCAACCTTTCCTACATCAACCACAGCAAATCCAAGTCACTGCGCTTTATTATGCTCAAAGTAATCAATTATCGATCACTCACGCTGGTTAATATGTGCTTTGCTTGCCAATGTCTACCGGTTCGACTTGCTACGCCCCAGCGAGTCAAGTCTGAACAAAAAAAAATTTCGCTTTTACCTTGAACACCTTGCTGATGGAGGGCTGACGTGTTAATTTTTTTCACCTTTGCGGTGGTGATGCAATCCGAGATCATTGCACTTGCTTACATAATGCTTGCGACAATTGGAAAAATGGCCGCATTCCTTTCGCCACTAGGCAAGAATTCATTTGTCTAATAGGTATCTGAGCAAATTAATGTCTCCCCTCAAGTATGCAAAATTATCTGATTTTCTGGCCAATAATTTAATAACCGTTCCCGCGCCGTGCACTCATATCTCACAATCAGGCCACATTTTCCGTAAAAGCAATGTGACAGAGGACTTTGGAAGGGTAATATTTTATGGCAGCAGCCTCCCCCTCCCCCTCCCCTCCACCAACTCTGGGCCCGAAGAAAAACAGAGAACGGGGAAAGAAAAGCTGCGGCCTAAGACAATGCCTTTGCCAAGCTTCCAGCTAAAATCATTTTTCAACTGCGTTACCGCTGGTAAATGGCGCTTTTTACATTGTTCACGTGCATAAGAGGACATGTGAATAATTAGACGGATGTGTTTGGTATTTGTGGGAGCCTGTCGGCGAGTGAATGCACGTCTCCCTTTTTAAAACCCGCTGGGATATACACAGATCTTGGCGACACCCAACCACAAGTCGGTCGGAAAATCCCATGCCTGTAAATAAGAGAAATAAAAACAAGGCTTCGAAACGTGACGAAGCAAGTTGACATCTGAATGAATAAAGTATCACCGCCGGCGGCGGAGAAAAATAGTCAGCAAAATGTCCCTTCCGGCCATTTCGATATTGCAAATGGTTGGCTCTGGCAAGAATGCGGAAAAATGTGTGCCCAAGATGACGTTTCCTGCTGTTTCTCGTTTATTTTCTAATTGCCTGTAAAATAGGTAAAATCTCTGGAACTCCTTTCCACTTAAATAACTGACCTTCACTCCCGGTCGTTTCCCATCTGTCCTTATGCAATTCCGCTTTACATTTTGGATCCATATTGTTTTCACCCCCCACCCAATTCAATGACCGGCATTTACAACAACTCACCCCCACCATTCATCCAACTGCACCGAATTCAATTGTTTACAAGCCGGATGCGTGAAATTTTGTGCGAAAAGTGGAAGACGGTCCAAGCGGAATTCCTCAACGGGATATGCGAGGTCCAGAATAACCGGATCTGGTCGCACGGTCACTAGCCAAATGTCCAGCCCAAGAAATGATCTTTATCTAGAACTGGGAATAAGTGATATAGGATGCATTCTCTCTTTTTTTCATTTTTGGAGTCCACCCTATAGCTCGTTTTTGGCCTTGGTTGAGCCCAGGGAGTAAAAATGGCCAGAAGGTGCAAAGTTATAAGGGCGGTGGCTGCCCTTTCGTTTGGGTGGTCCCCCTCAAGGCCTGTGCTTTTAGATCGGTCTGCTGGATTGCCCCCCTTCTTTATGCTGTTATTAGTCCACTTCTGATGGATGCATTCCCCCAAATTCTGGAGAAATAAATTACTTTATTGTGATGTTACGTGGGCCAAATAGTTATTAAACAACGCTGGATCCGTAACTCATTATGTACACCTGTAATATTGACGGGAGGAAAACTGAATATCCGGTATAACTCGTTTGAGTGTGTTTGCAAAACAAATTGCATAGGAATTCATTTTTTGAACCAGGCGTTGCCAGTCCAAGTACAGGGAGAGACAAGCCACTTGTCATTGACCTTTTTTTTGTCACAATGCAGTGGTTTGCATTCGATTGTGATATTTAAAAAAGCTGGGGGGGGATCCCCTCCCCCCCTTTCCAAACGAGTCCATATTACCATGTAGGTGAG
Organism: Catajapyx aquilonaris; assembly: GCA_000934665.2. Classification (NCBI taxonomy): domain Eukaryota; kingdom Metazoa; phylum Arthropoda; class Diplura; order Dicellurata; family Japygidae; genus Catajapyx; species Catajapyx aquilonaris. Next base: position 98,311 of record KZ538075.1, on the reverse strand, counting down.
GATGAGTAAGTCAAAAAAGAGTGGCGGAAGTGACTGGAGCGTTTTCATTCAAGTGCCCTCCTAATGAATTCCGACCATATCAAGCTTCAAATTAGGAGGCGATTACACACCAAAAGGCAGCCAACTCTTTTGTTCCTCATCAGAATGCATAAATCGGTCTCAACTGCATTATTCATAATGATCTGGTTGATGCGGGTGAAAATGTCGGGAATTGCAAAGTTTATCAAATGAAAGTCATTGCATTGTCAGGCCTGCTTTTTGGGCCTGGGTTGGGAGAGAGGGGTAGGGAGGGGTTGATGCAGCATATAAAGTTAACGACCTCCCTAGACCGAAATTAGCCAAACTGACCATATCCTTTTCGTCGTAACCTTTGAAGCAACCCCTCTCGTGCTCTTCGTGCACCAAACCAAAGAAAGAGTTCCGACTGTTGGCCAAAATTGAGATTGATTTATTTGGTAATGAATGCCATTGCCCCCCACCCCTCTTTTTCCTCCGACTCGGAGAAAACTTGGACCTTTCGTGCTCCATGATCGTGCTCGGACACGATGCAGCCAGGAGGAAGAGCAGTGATCAACGTCATGAGCCGACCCAACGATTTATCGTCTGCTGGCCCGGGGATCAGATGTTAGTAGACCGACTAGCCTGCTGTGGGCCACTGGCCAAAAATTTCCAGCTCTGTTTACTCAAACTGCTCTACTTTACAACACTAGCAGCAGCCATGTGGATAATGTGAGCAAAGACGCCGGGGTCCTTCCCAACCACTGTCAAGGTCAATTTTTGGAGTCAATGGCACACGAATCCACATGTGCTTCGCAACAACTGGGTCGACACTTTGGACAACATTTTATTTTGATAATTTAAAACCCTATTAGAGGTCGCAGCCCCTTTTTGGACAATTGCGTCCTGATATTCGCAACTGTTCAAACTCAGAGGCTGTAGACTTCCTCAAACTTCTTTCTGCACCCAAGCCAACTGGGTCATGAAGCTTAACGCCATCAAGCCCGTCTCCTGTCATTCCCGGTCTCACTTCAGACACGGGGGGAAAACAAGACAGAGATTAAGAGCAAAGAGGAAGGGAAAGCGAAAAAGAGGGAAGAAAATGCCATAGACTTGGGCACCCACGACGTGTACTTGGTAGGGTCAGGTACCGGGACCGATGCCCCAAGGCAGGCTCTTTCGGGACAATATAGTTACATGCTTACCAGCCAGGTTTCTTAAAAAAAAAAGAGGCACTTATGAATAATGAGTGTAACTGGAAGACCGCCTGTCTTGTCTTCTACTCGTCCACCTCTCACGCTCCCAAGAAGGGTGATCTTTTAGCCCCATGCCCTCCCCCATGTTTGGGTTGCAGTCATGCAGCATCGGCGGGGAGCATGACAGTGACCATGTGTGCGGGCGTCACCTTTGACCTCGAGGCCCGGACCTGCCGACGAGCAAAAACGAGTCGGGGGGAAAAAACACTCTGTCCACGTCTCAAGGATCAAGTGCAGATCCAGATGGTCAGAACCTGTAGAGTCAGATTTTTTTTTTTTGAAATGACAGAAATGTGGTGGGGTCACTAGGTCACGACGCATCCCTGGCGCATATTTTACTTTGATGGAAGATGAGCAGCCAGCCAGCAGATGCTCGTGACGATCATCTCTGCCAGTTTCCCCCTCACACCCATACTGAATCCCAGACACAACAATGTCCAAAACTGTTCTGCACCGCTTGTTCCTCTCTTTTTTTTCGAAAAAAATAGGAGGGGGAAAAAGGGGGCCAGGGTCAGTTCTAGGCTGAAAAGGTAATCTCTTAGGAATAATGAGCTTTCCTGCTTGCCATTTGCCAATACCATTAAGATGGCTTTGACAAGTGCGCTGCAAGCCAATGACCAAGACATATCTCCTCCAGTTTGTCAACGTCCTCAAAATAAACTTTGCGGCCAAGACTGGTCTTTTTTGCGCTTTTGCAATTAACAGGTTCCAGTTAGAGCCGCCAGTAACTAATTCCTAGAAGTGACCTCATGTCCCTTTTGGAAGAAACAGGAGGCGGGAGAGCTCCACACAGAAAAGAGAGTCCTCCGGTTTCTGGTCCCCGGGCCAAAAGTTTCAGTCCCCTTCGGGTCACTTGCCAAGATTTATGGACTGGCATGGACGTCGTCGCAGGGCCCCCAAAAAGAAATGGGCAACAAATGCAACCCAGGCCACAAAATTGGTGTCGGGCAGACCGCAAAACAAGTGGTCCACTAAATAAGCGATCGGGACTCAACCGCGCAACTTTTGTGGGACCCAGTCTCAGTGTTGACATATTGGGCTGGCAGGAAGAAAGGGAGGAGCTGCTAGGAAGTATTGAGACGAACCAGAGGGACCGGACCACTCGGGATGTCGGGGGTTGTAAATCTTTGCCTCCCCCCCCNTCCCCCCCCCCCCCCCCCCCTTCGGTCAGTATGCTGTTTTTGCCCTGACCCCACAGCAGACCTTTTGTGGTCGGAAGGGGGAGGATGAGAAGGGTGAAGAAAAAAAAAAGAGGAATGTGTTGATGGATGAGACGGGCTAAGATGCACCAGACGTGGCCTTCGAGGCTGCTTCAACCTGTGCCTTAGCAGACCAGACTAGGTCCAGAACACTGGCCTACTATGTGCGCGACTTTTGTTCATATCATAAGGTCATCATTGCAGACCGTGCTAATCTGGTCTCTCTAAGCTGGTAAGCCGTCTTATCAATCTGGTGTGAGCAGTCGCAATTCACCCTATATAATGAGTACATAGATTACCGGAGATTACGGCCTTCTTCGGCTACTTTCATCAGGCTGAGACAATAGTGACCAGTAAACCAAGGTATAGGGTGTGGTTTATTTATTGAATGTAATTCGGGAAATTGCATGTTGCGTAAGGTCCAGCGTCGTTTGTCGCAAGTTTCCTATTTTTCCGACTTGTTTTCATTGCAGATGATAGCATTTGCATGTTTTCTTTCCCACATCTGTACACCGCTTGAGTCACGTCAGATGAAGCTCGGCGTCACATGTAGATGTTATTTGGAGCCTGTCATTAACTGCAAACCACGTGCGTGAGAAATCAACTGGGTCTCTTCCACAAAACAAGTCTTCACATATCCCGCTAATCTTGCTGTTACCAGTATGTAGGTATTCTCTCTGCAGTAATCCCTTGGTGTCTCGCAACTGAAGGCAACATACTCTTGCACACGTTCGAACTGTAGCGGGCTATTACAACATTACAGTCGGCGCCATTTATTTATATTGACAACTACTGATGGATCAGCAATATAATTATTATTGTACAGTGCTGTCAGTTTTCAGTGCAGGTCTACCAATTTTTATTTGCGCGCCGATTGTCATGCTTCTAATCTGGTAAATACTGTGTTATTACCGGCGATTATTTATCACGCACAGATAAACTTAAACTGAAATAGGCCTAAAATAGGTGATAACGGACAAGAAACATTGAAATGTGTCTAAGATGACGTGCTTGTAGCCATAAGTGCAAGGTTGATGTATATTATGATATGGCTTAGTTGTATTTCAGAACTCCCAGCACCCTTTATCCCCACCCGACTCCAATCTGAACTAAAAAAATGTAGCCTTTATCGTCACTTATCAGTCACATTATCCTGCAAACAATCATAACTGTATAGCCTGTATTGATTCGAATAGCTCTGATGGAGGTACCGGCCGCTCTTACTGTAGAGTGTAGACAATCACGGAATGTCCAACATGTTTATCTTGAGGGACTAACCGTGTGCAGTACTCGTAAGAGAGCCAGGAATTGAGGTGGGCTGTCGACTGCATGAGAACTATTTCCATGTTAGACTTTGTCGCCCACGCAGTAATACCATCACTTGAAAAATGTCTAGTTTCTCTAAAGGATATTGCAGCCCACGAGATAAGGGAGGTCGCTGACTCGCAAAATATTTTTCATCCTTCGAGGGCAAGGGTCGGGGCCATGGACACCTCCTTTCCACCCAGAGAGCAATCCTTCACCAAAGACACCAGCCATAGCCTCTTGGTATTCATATTCCTCGGAAGGGTCCCGGTTGGGATTCCCTCAGCCCATCCTTATTCGTATGTCAGCACCATCAATTTGCATTGGACTCTCTTTACCCTCTCCCGCTTGTTGTCATCGACATGTGAGTCACCTGGTACGTTCTTGTGTGGCCCACCTGATGAAGGCCTTCTCGGCGGGGCGGATGTCCATTGTAATGGCAATTTGCATCGATGGCGGTCATCTCCGTCGCCTTGGCGGAAAGCAAGGACGGCGCCAACGTTTCCGCCGTGCTCTTTTTTTCAATGTATAATTTTTTTCGGTGTTAAGGACCTCCGGCGACGCCCTCGGCTATCTTGGACACCGGATGACCCTTGCGTGTTGGCAGGGAGGAGTTTTTGGCTTCTGAAGGAAAAGGCAGCAGCTCGAGCAAACCGTCGTCACGGTGGCTATGTTCTGACCACATCCAGCAGGCATAGTACCAAAACCGCCAGCACACTTTGCACCAAAATAATATTATTTGACAGTTAATTTAGCAAAAATTCTCTGCAAGAGAGGGCAAGTGTAGCTTAGTCAGCAAAACATGCGTCTCGAAAAGTCACTTGGCCACACGATCCGAAGGTTATACGACGCGTACCCTACAGGAGTAATATCTTCCTGAAAGATACACAGCCTTCGGCTTGAAATGGGCCGTGGACGTTGCCAACAGCTTGCAGGTGGAGCTATTTATACCCTTGACCAGTACGGCCGTGGAGAAGAGGTGATGGGAGGCTAAGCCAGGAGGTTAAAAACCACCGTAGAGCTAGACCAACATTCCTATTCCGTCATGGCCGAACTCTGACCCAATTCGAAGATGAGCATTTTGCAAGACATGTGAGTCACACAACTTCCCCCGCTGCTTTTTCAACAAAAATTGAACCGCAGTACCATTGTGAATATCGAACACTGGTGCTGCCTATTGAATGGCTCCGTTTTCAAAGTCCCTCCCCTCTTGGAGCATCAACCATGCTTTTTTTTCCATCCCTCCTCCCTAGGCCCGGCTCAATTTGGCTCTTCCGCAAGTGGCCACTGGACGCCTTCGTGGAAAAGCGGTTGGGCCATCTGGCCCTCTATTCTATAAAAGCCCCACGCAACTGATGTGGTCCTTCGGTCCTCTCCTGCTTGGACCCCCACACCACACCTACTTCACTCCTATCGCATTTTTGCTCTCGGTTTTGTTCGGACTCCCATGCCTATGTCACACTACCTGACAGTTCAGAACCTGAACAACCTTTGAAACTAAATACTTCCTACACATCGTATTTACCTGGCATAATGGAGCAGGTTGATGACGTAAGAACAATGCTGGAAGTCCAGTAAGAAGTAAATTGGCCTTAGGCTATATACACACATACAGACCAAGACGTAAAAGGTCCAACTTGCATTAGCCAGCGGTACGAAATAATTAAGGTAATGGGTGTGCGCCCGTCGTGTAATTGGTAATGACATGATGATGGTCTGCGGTGCTGCCCTTCGAGGGAAGAAGAAGCTTGCAACGCACGCGAGGCTTCCTTCAAGGGGATGCAAAAGAAGAAGAAAAAGGGGGCCAGACACGGGGAGAAGCTTTTTACAATATGAACGATTGGACCGCAAAGTTATGGAGACAGGTAGCCAGGTCCGCCACCATAAAACGCGGAAAATAAATCATCGCGCTCCTCCTTATCTCTGTAAATCCTCGGGATTCAATTTACCTAGCAACAATGTAAATTTTCAATATCATAATGGTCGCAATCAGAAGCTGCCACTATGGGAATCCCATCCTCACCTTATGCAGGTAACCTTAATTAGTAGCAGGCACGCAGAGCTTGTACTCCGCCAGGGGGGTGGAGGAGGTGGGGGAGCAGGGTTGAAAAAAATTGTAAAAAGGGGAGGACGCTGGCTTTAAAAAGCTGGCAGGGAACATGAAGTGGTCCTCACACGCCAGGTTGAAGTGTCAGGCTGTCCACTTGCGTGCCTCGCAGCTTCCGGCTCTCTCGCAGCAAAGCGTGCCAATGCCAAAATAGAACCGGACCTTCTATAGCACCCATCCCACGCCCCTCGTCAAGGGATGACTGCTCGGTCATTCTATACGTCAGGAATTTATTTACAACTTTGCTGTCACTCACAGCCTGCTCGGAGACTGGCAAGCACCACAATCGCCCGTACATCTCCGACCATTTTCTTCGCGGGGTTCCCAAGGCGCCAGACGCTAATCCTCCCTGGTTCTTTTTTTTTTCATTTTATCCGCTCCTTAGTTCTGCCGCATTGTTATCCCCATGGCGAACATTGAGCAGCTTTTCTACCGCAAGCCGCTATTGCTCCGTGCTTAATTCCCGATCCTCGATGCCATTCGGGGAGTCCGGTTCCTTTTTTTTTAGACAATACCCGATACAAAAGACGTCGCGGTGTCCATTTGGAATAAGGATCGGGTTTCTGGTCGCCTAGGAAACGGAGGGTAAAAGAATAGGTGGGACTATAAATACCCTAACTTGTATCCGCAATGGGAGCTGATCGTCCGCAATAAGCGGCTGACCAAATTCAATCAGGCGCCGGCCGCCAGCATCATGTACCAGGGAAGGAGGCTGCTGGGAGTAGGGTGGGGGGAGTGGGGGAGGAAAAAAAATAGATTGGGATAGGCTCGCAGAAGGGTGTCTGCTGGCTATAGCTTGATCTATTTGGTCCCACATGGGCAGTGACAGGCGGGGCCGAATGCGATTAGGGGCTAATTGGTCACTGGTGAAGGGGGCAAGGAGAAAGGTCGGTACACACGTGTGGAGGACACTCGTACTCAAAGAGCGAGTCCGTACCATGCAAGGGGAGAGGGAAAAAATGGGTGCAATTGTCTGGGGTATTCCTGCATTGTTCGCCAGCAAAACATCTGGTAGCAGAAGGGATCTGGCGCGTGTGTTTACTATTTCTGACGCAAACTATGGCAGCAGTAAATTGGGGTTGGAACGCAGTTTTGGTTTCTTCGGTTTGACGTCACCGATGCGGACCCACTTTTGACTAGCACCCACCAATGAGTCGATCCAAGGAAGGGGCCACGATCTTGACTAAGTTATTGTCCGAGATATGTCCATCGGGTTGTTATGAAGTCGTGGCCATGTGCGGATAAATATACTCGTGACAAATTGCACGTAATAAAGTGTGACGCCGCTGGCTGAATGAGTCTGGATTCTCGGCGCCGGTACTATCCTCCTTCATCAAGACTGTTTGTGCAACACCCATGTTGACCATCCCCATCGATACGACCACTTCGCCCCTATCGTTTCTGATACAAACACACCTTGTGGGCTGCCTGCTCACACCTGGACGCCCGCCCTCATGATCTGGCATGGCGGATAACAAAAAAATTGAAACGCAAATAGTGTTCGCTCGGATGATAAATCCTTGAACGAATGGAAAGCATGTGCTGCTGGCTGCCTCCCAGAGACGACCCCTCAAGCAGTGGGAAGGAGACCCAGAGGACGGACCGAGACGGACGTGGAAACAGAAGCAGAGACATAGAAGAAAAAATAGGGAGGGGGGGGGGTCTCTGCAACATCCAACTCTCTTCAGGAGAGCCTCTTCTTTTTTAAACCCCGCCGCTTGGATAGTGGCCAACCCTTGTTGCCACGTGGGAACAAAAATGCCCAATCTATTTTAATTGCCGGCCGAAAAGTCGGCTTTGCGAGTGGTGCCCACATTTTCGGATCAAATGATGAGGCTTGGAATACGTGTATAAACATATGGAGGGAATTCCCCCGGGTAAACCTGTTGAATCTTGCCGGTCCTCCCCCGCTCTCCACCCACCCCCATCGATCTACCACGTGGAAGCCTGGAACGTAAGGATGAGTCTGGCTGCGGGCCCGAGGTGTATAGACTTCACACCCTTCCAATTGTGGCGACACATAGGACCGATCTGACTTTTTTTTTTTACCTTGGAGTTTTCAAGCTGGTCAAACTGAAAAGATGGCCAGTGGGAGCGCCTTTTGTGCGATCCAATGAGTGATGATCCCCTGCACCTGGCACAGACCATGCATCATAACCCCCCTAGCTTAGTAGTCTCCCCAGCCCTTTAAAAAAAATTATAAAAAAAAAGTGCGGAACGCCCACGGTGACTCCTCCTTTTCCACCACCCACAAAACGCCTATGATGGGTTATAGGTCACCTTCCTCCCTGTATACCCATTTTTCCCGGGCTCTTTTGTTTGGCACCGGCGATTCCAATCGTGGAAATGAAAGGTAGAGGGGTAGGGGGTTTTGGTGTGCTTGGCACCAACCCAAAAGTCCAGGAAAAAGCAAAGTGGGGGGTATAAGGCGGTTTGAAATAATAGGCCCGATTCTTTAGCCACGTCACATCCACCGGAAGTTATGTATACAATACCGTAATATGGTGCACCATACCGGTACGGCATGTCTGTTGGTACCCATTTTCACGCGCAATCCTCACGATTCAACTTTCCCCCCTGAGGGCCTAGGCATAAACTTCCGGCGCGTATCGTATGAAAGTGAGAGTCGGGGGGTCCTGGGAAGTAAAGAAAGAGCGGCGACCATTCTTCAGTCCAAGAGAGAGAGAGAGAGAGAGAGAGAGAGAGAGGCATGAATAAGCTGTAATGCAGCTCGTGATGTCGGGGGATGGTGGACCCCACAAACAATGACATCAGACACGGTGAGGGCCCAAGTCGTAGCCCGCCTTGCTAGAGGCCAAGGACACGGGTTAAGGTGGTGTCCAGGTGCGAACCAGTGTTGCCTAATACCACCATCACATATCACACGCGTGAGGTTGTTCTATTCCGAGTCTTGTGTTCCCCCAGTCTGAAAAGGGTGTGGCGACGGCCCTGAACTTGGCCGTGGCAGAAACCAGCAGCCTGCACACACGTCTGCTAGAAATATATGGGAGACATAGGCCTACCAGTGTGTGTGTGGTGGTGGTGGTGGGAGGGATGGTAAAGGGGAGGATGCTATTTCCTGCCTTTGCACATGAGAGAGAAAGAATGTATCCCGCCTGATTCGGGGAGTCCTGATCCGCCCAGGAGACGGGAGAAAAAACGGGCCGGAAAGTGGACAAGAGCTTGTGGTTGAGGAAACTGCCACAACCACATGTGCCCACATATGGTCTGGTGGGGGTGACCCAAATGCGCGTGTCTGTTGGCTAAAAAAGCTCAGGATGATATGCTGCTGGCTGACTGCTGCGGGTGGGAGGTTGGGAACAGGTTTCCTTGGGGGACATTATGGCAACTACTGTCTCATTGAAAATCAGTCCTGGCTTGGATTTGGAGGCGTCTCCCGCTTCTCAATACCTTTGCCTTGCACTCAGTTATTTAGTCTTTTGGCACCTCATTTGCATAACTTGGCTCCTTGCCACGCCAGGCTGATGGTTTCTTCTTCCGCTGATGCTTCTTTCAAACTGTTAAGTAAACTGGAGAGTCCCCAACTTTGATCAACTCTAATCACAACCTGTCAAGAGGCCTTCGGCTTCTCAAGGCGTTGCGAAAATGTAGACGAATTGCTCCAAGACAACGCTCTCGACATCAGGAGGTGGTGAGGGGGAGGAGGTGGAGGAGAAGAGGCTTCGTTCTGTAATTCATTGGCAAAATGGAGGAAGAGTTTCCCCTAGTGTTGTGGTCGACTGTACTGGCTGCGATTTATTTGCTGGAAGGTCGCAGCGACGATGAGCTCGTTATACCGTTACAAGAATGGGCTGAAGAACTCTCGACTTGGAGGGCCATCGCCACTACTTTTCAAGTATTTTCAACTTTTCAAAGGGGATTGTTCAAACTTATTTTCCCGATGCAGCACGCAACGTTCGTGCATCTTGTGAGGGTTCCTTGTTGTTAACCACCACATCGAAGCTGCAGGTGCATCGCACAAGAAGGAGATGCGCATGACCTCTCCCTAGACCGTAGGTCATTCTTGCCCTATCCCTTGTGGATGAAGACGTGCGTGAGAAAAAGGCACGTACGTCTCAGGTCTGGTAGCACGCAAGCTGCCTTATGGAGATCCCTTGTGAATGCTGAGATATTACTTGTGGGCTACGCCCCTGTTTACCACAAGAAGCGTAAATAAATCAGCTTATAGCTTTAAAGCATTAGGCCTCTTGCAACCCAGTAGTATTGGCCACAGGCAATGTAGACTCGACACACGAAGGCATTTAATATTTAATGCACGCATACACCATAGGTAGCCCCATGCACGTTAACCACGTACGGTATAATATAGCTGTGGAGTGACTCTACTAATGAAAGTGTAGGTTAGATTTCACCTGATGTAATATACCTTATCAGCATGTGTTCAGGCCATTAAGGAAACAGTCCTGTCAGAAAAGATAAAATAATGACGTAGACTTTAATTCCTAGACCCTATGTAAGGAATAGATTATTGCTTCCAGTATGTAAATGAGAAACATATGTAAAAGTAAGACACTCTCACATCCTCTATAACACCTGAGATAGAGCCACACTCCTCCCATTTCTCAAAAAGCGTTGACGCCCTCTGCCAAGCACAGGACTTTCAAGTTTTCATGTTATTTAATAATAATTAATTAATTAATAATTGATACGCATCGAGTATGTATTGAGGACGCATTATGCGCTGTTGCCCGTGAAGGTGCATACTTTATCTGACATCACATACATTAAAATGACTAGCCCTGAGCATCAATCATAAATCCAGTGTGTGTTCCAAACCTCCTTCTACCAGCTGTCATGATGGTACTGTACAGTATTTGGCGGAGAATATTTTTCAAGGTTCAAGCACAGGGAGAATAAGAGAGCGATAAGGCGTGTACCTGCTTGTAACAGTGTGTGCTATGCCCCGCATGCTATACACATTCTCACACAATGATGCATTACTTTATCAATACGCCTGTCGTAACTTCCCGCGATAGGCTCAACGCTAGACAATAATACAATATCTCGCATGATTCGTGCGGAAATCCATGGCAAATTTTCCTGCAATCCTGGGTATCGATAAGAAGGTTCACATTGCGGCTTCTTTTGGCTCAGCGTCAGCTTTGTATATGAATGCATTCCAGTATGTTTTTTGTCCACAGTGTTTAGTACTGATGTACTGTATGCCGCTAATCACTCCTTTTTCTCAACTCTTAGTGCATTTTTATTTACATTCTTACTGCATGCCTTAACGCGTAGAATGATCAGAGTCACATTTTGATCGAAATTCAAGTACGCATTAATATAATCCCAGAATACCTGATAATCAAGTTACTTTTCTGATAGAGACATTACAGCTGCCTAGATATTTGTGTTAAAAAAATCACCCCACCCTAAGAGATAATGCAATCTTCAAACTTCAAGCCATCCTATCTCGAATTCGGTAAAATGTGACTCGGGTCGTTATGAATTTCGGTCTTCATACGATATGGGCAAAATCTAGTGACCAGGGATATTTCTGCAATAGTATATCCCTTACTTTTTGAAGGTTCTTAAATGGTATGAAATATTGAGAATTCTTGTAGTCACACCAGTTATTTTATGGAACAAAGTGAAGGTCAGGAATAATTATACAGATTGCTTATAATGTAGGCTTAATAGGCTACGTCGTATGAAACAGATGAAATAATGCAGCTTCAGAGCGTGTAAGGACATGGCACACTGTTTCGTCATGCTGCGACATCAGCACTATATAGAAATAGAGTGGGTTCCAATATTGCAGTGTTTGTAGCGATTGCTTCACACTAAACTGCTATACTGTATTATTAAGCAGTTTTTATAGAAGGGTTGTCTTTAGGAGTTCAAAACAAAATTAACTGCTGATGTCAGATTGAATGGACGATTATTTTAAAGCAGTGTTTTGGAGGGTCCAGCTTTTAAAGTAATAGTAAATTCAAACATTGACTTTAGGTTATAAGTCACTAAATTGAGGGCCTGAAGGGCTGCTTCTATCCTGCGTTAAAAAATTATAGTCTCTAAAAATGCTTCATAACAAGCAGCTTGGTGTAAAAAAGTGACATGGACACCTCAGTTGGAACCGTGGTTGGAACACACTGCGTATGTGGTTAGGTCTTATGGAAATTTTACTGCAGTCTGGCAGCAAAGTCACAACAGTTTCTGAGCAGCTCCATAAGATTCACATGTATTTATGAGATATTGCAACACGCCTTGCTGCATGGTGATAAGCACGGATGATAAGTGTTACACGCTGCCTATAAGAAGCCGGGCTTTAAAAATATGAGGCTTGTGCAAAATGTGCAATTTAACTTTTTATTCTTAAAATAATTCAACACCGCTTAGGGATCTGTCCATAAAGTACGTCACGCTGACCCTGGGCTTATATTTTTGACCCCCTCCCTTTCCCCCATACCACTCACATGCGCACCGGACCGCCTCAAAAGTACGTCACATTACGTCACGCTGGCGGCAACACCCCCCCCCCCCATACCAATGTGACGCACTTTATGGGCGACTCTCAATCTCACGTATTTCTTGGTGAAAAATAGATCATTGTAGTTCATATTTCATGTTTGAGGCAAGTGGCGGTCGCGGCCGTGCTACATCCAATATTAATAAATAATTCATCCAAATACAGTATAACACGTGCCTGACTTTCGGGTGTATGAGTCGGGAAACCTGCTGCTTTTCAAATACTGTACTGCACTTATGGCATTCAGGAGATGAGATTGACATCATTTCCTTATAGGCTATTTGACCCCCAGGCTATAGAGGCAGAGGGGGCAACTGTTACCCCCTTTTCCAGTAGAATCTCACTCTCCGGAACGCCATGTTACCCGGAGTATATAACCCCTTCTCACATGGGTGACCGGTCGGGGAATTGAACTCCCGGATCCAAGAGGTGAATCTCATATCCATGCAAAAATTGATCCCAGACCAGAGGATCAGATTTGCTACGTATAGAAGCCAATATTACATAGCCTGTTGTCTTATTCAGTCTTGAATACAGAATAAGACTGCAGGTTGTGTAATATTGGCTTCCGAAGCTATACGTGGCAAATCTGATCCTCTGGTCTGAGGATCAATTTTTGCGTGGATATGGGTTTTGGGGAAGGACGCATCTGGACTTCTTCCAGACAACCGGCAACAAATGGAAGGACCTCGTGTTAATTGGCCGACTATGGATCGGGGCTATTTGCGCCAATTGTTCAGTTGCCCAATCGGTGTAATGGGCCATGAAAGGGACTTCCTGAGGAATGGCTTCGTCGATTGGTCTCGCTCTCATCGAGTGCAGTGGGCTCCATCGTCTAGTTTTGTCGCGTGAGAAACTACCGAAACGGGAGAAGCAAAAGGGATCCAGGACATTGCAATGGTACAGTGACATCTTTTTGCGTACCCGTTTCTTTTCGCTGCAATGTGTCAGCACTTGTGACGTACGTACTCCTGCAGTAAAGTACCACCCACAGGTACAGACCATGTCTGATTAGCAATGTGAAAATTTGGAAGGGATAAAAAAGTAGGTTGCCCAGGGGCGAATCATTAGTGAGCATTTCTATACCCTTCCATCAAGTCTTGTTCCGAAGCAAAATCTGGGACTGAAAATTGACCGTGGACGATTGCCGCATGAAAACACCATAATTTCCCGCGGTAGACCTCAAATTGGTTCTTCATATCAACGTGACACATCTGCCCCCCCTCGGCATGAGCAGGCTCAAGAACCAGGGAATCACAGGAGAGACAAAAGGCTTTTTACAGCATAACTACCATCGAAGGATGCACTTGTCCCACTCCAAAAAATGAAAAGGTTAAATTGGAACAGAAGGGTCACAAATTGGGCAGTACCATCATAATCAACGAACCGGTGGCAAAGGTAAATCTGTTAAAATATGAGACATGTCTGCATCCCAGATTTCCACTTTTGGTCGCCCCTTCAAGCCAGCCATGCATCACCAGAGCGTGACAAGCAAATTGCAAGTCGGGGTCCCTCCCAAATAATGCAATGAATTTTGCATTTACCCACTGCATTCATTCAATTAAACGCAGAAATTGAGGGGTTGGGTTTGGGGATGCCTCTCTCTCTCTCTCTCTCTCTCTCTCTCTCTCTCTCTCTCTCTCTCTCTCTCTCTCTCTCTCTCTCTCTACCTGGTTTTGATGTGGAACCCCGCACTCATTTTTGTACATATTTTTCCCACAGCCATTTGATAAGCAAAAGTTATTATGCAAAGGATGTTGCTAAATAACATCATGGTCACTTGCACAAAAAGTAAGTAAAAAATGAACTTGGACTGGGGATTGAGCAAGCTGCTGTAAAGAGGGATTTTATTGCGCAGTTGCTTCACTCGCTATAAATGTATCATCATCTAAGGCGCAAATAATGGTTTTTACATGCTTCCATAACTGCCGGGATAAAAAGCAGCATTTTAGATGAATTTCCGTTGATTTTTTTCCACCCTCTTCCATGCAGGCCTACTGGTCGTCATCCAGTTTCCATCGCCACATATGGGCCAAGCACTTAAAAACCGACGACCGTCTTTAGTGACATATACAAAGTGGGGGAACCAAGACGGCGCGAAGGGGATGGCCAGCCTCAAAAAAATGACGGGTGTAAAATTAAAGCCAGCCCTCTGAAAAAGTCTGCTGGGTGCGACCTGACTCCAGTAGAGGTCGTGGGAATATGAAAGGACCTACATCTGGACCTCACAGTCCCTCCTTGAAGAGCCCCGGACTTGTCCCCCTCTCCACTGGTCTCATCTTTCCATAATTTATATGCATAGCGACTTTTCAGTATCCCCGGCAAAAAAATTCCACCGGCCATTGGGCAACCTGTGCCCTGAGGACAAGTGTTACGCTTTCCAGCACATCACACCGCCATGGAGAAGCTGACTCGTGGAACGTGCTTCGTTTCTTTAGCCTCCTCAAAGGCCCCCCCTCATTCCTTTCTCTTTCTCTCAGCTTTTTGCGCCTACCGTTGTCCCCATACCCATGCCTATTAAAGAAGAGGTCTTCATCCCGCAAGGGGTCACTGGATAAAAAAGGTTTCTGAAGAGGCACCGCTTTTGCATACCGCCCTGCTGCAAAAGAGATTATTTATGGTGGTCAACGGATGTTAACCTTGCAAGAGGAGACTCTGGGAACATATAGCCACCCAAAGGAAGTCGCCGTTGGGCCTAGAGTAGGGCACCCATATTACCATATCTGGTCAGGCATTGGGCCCCCTGAACCATAGTTAGAACACGAGGGCACTTGTCAAGTGCTACCTTTCCCCCTCTTACAACGTCTGAATATGGCAGATGTAGAGCCAAAGAAAATTTGGTGTTGAGATGAGTCTGGTCCTAAGGTGCATTTTGGCACACTCATCACGTCTCAGAAGACTGAAAAACGCGTCGGGTGAAGGGGCAGGGCCTCGTGGGCAAGACGGCGTTGCTGACGTGAGGAAGTCTTGTGTAGGTTTGATGGGTAATGAAGCGCGAGTGAAGGGTGGATGCTGACCCCGGCTGAGATTCCTTCTCTCTTCCCTTTCTCCTCCTTCTGACCCCTTGACCTCCACAGGGCAATTTGTGTACGCCTCTGCACGTGTGGACAGATGGATGAAATGAACAAGTGCCATCCCTCTCCATCCCCATAAGAGTCACATCCTGTTGTATGCCTCCAAGGGTTCAGCACCATACCGCATGGATATCGAAAGTAACATTTCTGGACCCTTTGCACAGGAGAGTTAAAAAAATCCCAAAAAGCATGACTCGCCTCGCGTGTGTCGGCGACTTCCAAAACGTGGCCAAAGCCTCAAGACGCAGCGATCCATCAGAGCAGAAGAAGCACGGACCTTGAAAGTGGGCGTAGGTCCATAGCCTTCCCCCCTAAAAGCGGCCCCCTCCGGTCGGTGCTGACCACAATCCATTCCCCTCATGCGACAGGCGCATCCGAGGACCTCCTTTTCGACACTGCTGGCCGCCCAAGTGTGGCTCCACCAGCATCGGCACTCTGGCCAGAGGACATCCGCCTCTTGGAACCACCCAAAGGACCTTCTCCCCAATATAAGTTCGGCCTCTGGCTCCCAGAGTTCGTCTCGCACGCCTACATCCGGGCATTTTGCGAAATCTGTCATGGAGACCGCCAGCATGATTATTTCAGCAGCCTTGAGAGTAAGCACTGGTCAAGTGAAAACTGGAGGTATTAGACTCACTGGTGGCCACGGCTGAGGTCACGTCATGTGGTATGGCGGTCGTCTGACCATGGTTCTTGCCCGAGGAAGGAATATTCTTGTGACAGCTCGGGTAGTGTGGAGGAGGGGACGATGACAGTTGGACCGTGTCGGTACCAGAGCTTTCTACCTCGTTTGAGCTCATAGAATTACCTGCGGCTGGCGGACCACGCTTGTAACCTTCAAGTGGAACAAGAGGAAAAGAGGCGGTGGAAGACTTGGCGGATGTTTCCTTTACATTTATGCCCGTCTGTGGGACCAACAAGACGCCCGTTTTTATCGCCTCACCTGCTGGTGTCAGGTCATTGGCACAGTTCCGCAATGCATATACCACATGTTTCACCTAACTTATTTGGAATGCTATGAATGTATCGAGCTTCTAATATTAGACCTATTTTTAAGACTGCTTGTAAACAAATTATTCCAGAGTTTTGCAACACTGCAACTTGCACTTGCCCACACCAAGTCTAGAGATTCCATTGTTACATTCTCACGGAGCAGGTTCACCTGGATCTACTTGATTGGATGTGGAGAAACGAGGATCTGGTGGGCCGTGCAGGTGATGTTTCTGCTGCTTCGGTTCCCAAGGCTACAAGTTGACCGTTGAAGGTGAGAGCGTGGTGGTAGTAGAGGGGGACTGTCGGATGGAAGTTTGTTCGGCAGGGGTGGAGAAAAATGGGGAGTCGTGGAGTGAAAAAAAAAGAAGTTTGGAAGTGGACAGAGGGGGGCTGGTCGATGCACCAGCACGGTCACGATTCACTCAACCAAGCACCTTGTACCTGTTTGTGTTTGGATGGTTTTTCAATCGACAGATCGATTTATTCAGGTTTTATTGACTCAAAGTGTAGTAATTGAAATATTGCTGATACTTATGATAATTCCAAGCATGGTTTCTGGCCGTGGGCTCTGGACGCTGTTTTCCTCCCCATCAGAATTAGTCTGGCCGGATTGAATGCTGGGGGAAAAAGTAGTGTGCCACTAATAAAGGCCAGGGGGTGGTTGGTGGCCATAATGCCAAGGGGAAAAAGTCCTAACCCCCCATCGAATGGCCACTCTATATAGTATAGGGGAAAAGCTCATCTCCCAACAGTACAGCTTCCCGCCATTGATTTACCAACTTGACATTGTTCCAGTCGGCCGGTAACAATGGTCATCTGGTGTATAGTAACGACTAATTAGCATCCTAGCAATCCTGTTTCCACAGCTCGCAGCATTTATTTCCAGTCAGTTTCCCCCGCCTTAGCCAACGTGGACAGGTGGACAAGTCATCCGGGCATCCGGTCCTCATACACAACAGGGAATCGAGGGGAACGTACGATGGGGGCCAGTGTGGGCCTAAGGGCGATACTTTGGGCATTCAAAAAAGAGTTGCCAAATTTCTACATTTCCCTAGCCGTATTGTGACAATCTCACAGCCAGAGCTCGTCATATATCGGATCAATAGAGCAAACAATGCAGCTTCGGGGGCAAAAAAATAGGTCTATTCGTAGACAGAGCTAATGAACACATGTGTCCTCTCTTTGCTAAACAACAGGCTCGCCTCACTCGCATGGCTCCCAGAGGTCCGCAATTAATGGAACCATCCGCACACTTCGACGTCCAGACTTCACATGCGGTTCTGACCATTGTTATCGCGTCCCGGGGGGAGGGGAGGGGGGGCGAACTGTGTTATGGGCTAATAAGAACGGGCACATGTGCGCCAACATGTGCACATGCAAGGTTTATAATGCTGACTGAGGATGTATAAATAATGGGAAGGTATGTGTCATATATATGACAGTGTGTCGCATATTTTTTTGTCGGTCCATGAACTGGCAACGAAAATCCGACGTAAGCGATCTCCCCTAACCACACCTGCCTTAGCTTATACTGCGGTCGTTAGAACCCCGTCTTAAAGGCCGTCCTATTGTCCCTGGAACCAAGAAAGAAAATATATCCGCTATTTGAATTCGCCCTTGCTGGCTGAGGAACGTGACTTGCATGCAGATTGGTTTAGGTGTAGGGTCGCGTGCTGGAAATTTAGGAACTTGGTAGCTGCATGTGCCTTCCACCTCTTATAGCGAGGGGGGATTTAGGGGGATGTTTAAAAGGTGCATTTTATGTGTAGCCGGGTATCAAGTCAGGGATGGAGAGAGAGAAAAAAAAATCTGGGCTCGATTGTCTAGTAGGCTGAAGCCATGAAGTAATAACGAATGACGGATTCACCATGTGCACAATCACGACGTATCTATGCGATTTATGACAGCTAGATTTCCTGGTATTGCTATCATCGGTATTGGCAATCATACTCTATATGGAACGCTCCAATGCCATCGATGCAAAAGGTGAATATGTATCTGTTGTCGACAGTAATATTGAAATGTTTTTAAAGAAATTATTACTGCTATATTTTGCATCATATTTATGGCTTTAAATATTTCGCAAAATGCACCACACTCTGAAAGATTTCCGAAAAAAGACTGCATCGGTTTCACCGTGGTTCACTTTCCGATTTCACTTGTGCGGCCTGAATGCAAGCAGAAAGGAAATGTCATATCTACGGTTTCATCTGTTATGTAGGCTAATTTGGAGAATTGACAAGCAAAATAATGTGAGTTATTCCACAAAGTGTATTTCATAAATAAAAAGCGACATTCTAGTTTTAAAAATTCAGAAGCTATACCTTTTTAATTATATGCCCACAAAATTCCTGGCCTCGACATAACCGGTTACAAGATTGCTGTTTGATAATGTTGAAGCAAGAATTCTCATAATTAATATGTAAAAATGAGATCCTCCAACATGCTCTACAATATTTTTGACACTGAAAAATCATTAGTACAGTATAAGGTAAAAATAAACCCAAGGACAGAACTATCGGTCCACCGGCTCCCAACTTCCTTCCCACTGGTCTGTATACGCTCATATCATTACCGGATGTGTGGCCAGTGGGCATCAAGAAGAGAAGTGGATGACTTTCCCATCATTACTGACAAGCCCCCCCAAAAAAACTTTACTGTTCCACATTCCACTTTTCTAGCGTGAAAGCAAATTACTGGGTCTGTATTTAAATCGAGCATGTGCGCATAATATTAATTGGGTTGGGAGTCCAGTCCCTTTTGCGCCCACAGAGTATACCATGCAGGGAATTATGAGGACAAAATGCCACTTTTAGAGGAAATATTTGTAGCTGCCCTGCAGGAACCTCACGAGACTGCCTTATCCGCATGAGAGCCACTTCCTGCCACTAAACTTTGATAAAGCCTCACTTTTCCTTCTTTTGCCCTTCAAATTGTCTCACTAGGAGACCTAACGGTGCAGCGTGCGCAACTGACTCTACCTCGGTCTACACTGTACCCGAAGGTCAATTGATGTCAAATTTTTATTTGGAACCCGGTGTTTATGTCCGCCATCACGCCGTCGTAATGGTTGCTTCATGACCAAACGGCAGGAAGTAATTATTAGTGTGAAGTTGGTTTCACCCAAGTCGCTTTTGGCCGTTTCCACTTCGATGTCGCCTTGATTTATGGACACTCCTCTAACCTCTTTTGCATAAATGTGGGTTATTCCTGTTGCAAATCGGCAACTCATGAATACTATGGGGCCGGGTCATATTGGCCGCAATATTCTACCAACCAAAAGGGTACTCAAGGGTCAGTCTGAAATGGTGCATACTAAGGAAACGACATTGTTGGGTACGGTAAGTGTATTCATATATTCTTTTAAGAGCCAGGCTGCATTAAGTGTCGATACGCAAAATTGCCCCCCTACTGCGTGTTTCATTATTCCGTCGCTGAGATGACCATGCAAGGTCATGCCCACCATTTGCGGATGGGGCAATGCATCTTTTTTTGTTATGCTATTAATCCATACCATCTTGGTTACGAGGGGAAAATACCGTGAGCAGCCACAAAAAAAAAAAAATGACACTAGATATTATCAAAGCTATCCGCCAACATCGATCGCCCTTGACTTTCAACCGGTCCTATCTTTGCCTGACTGACACTTTTTCCGCGACTGTCTGACCACATTTTTTGGGGGGGTCCAGAGTGTTGAGTGTGATATACCAGATTGTTCTTCCCCCGGCGGCCGGCCCTCGTTTCCGCTCAATAGGCCCCAAAGCATGGCATGTCTATCTCTGTAAATCAGGGGACACAAAGGGATGACATGAGTTTGACCGCCTTTTGAAGGGTCACCTCTCCGCCTTCTGACCGTGTCACAGCAGGAAAGCGGCGGTTTGGGTCAAGTGGCAGAGGCTTGTTGTGGTGAAGGGTCATTCGTCCGAAATCCCGAAAAGGCCCTTTGCAGGGACAGGAGTTGGAGGGAGAGAGACTCTCCCATTATCCCCCCCTACCTCCCTTAGCCCCCGTGACGGCCGGCCACTTCAGAGAGACCGCCTCATTGTGACCAGTGTCCGGCTGGCAATTGTCCACTTCATTGCCTTGTTGACACAGGGAACAGATTTGCCACTTCACAGTTGGAGTTCGCGCCACTTCATTTTCACTCACGAGTTTCAGATAGTCCAGTTAACGACGGGGCTTCTGCCTGCTGAATCGATATATACCGACCTTGCTGCCCACTGTCCCTTCAAGCTATTATGCCATTGCCAATTGAAAATTGCTTGTTGCCTAAGAGATTTATGGTGGCTTATTGATTGGGGGTGCCTTATTTGATGGTAAGGGGTTGTTTCAGGCATTATGCATGCGCCAACTGGATTGAAGATCGGGCCTGGCGGGGTATTTTTTTTAAGACAATGAAAATGCGTTTTAATAGTGTCAGGTGTGTCGAGGATGGTTTAAATTCGCAATGTGGTAGTGCCTCAGTTAGTTTGTGAACTTTGAGAAGTTTGTCAAATAAGGGGTTATTACGTACCGATGGCCACTTTGTGACTTGTCTAATAATTTATATTTTTGTACTATTCGTAACAGCTGTGGATAAAATACATTATCACTATTAAATGATCATGTTACATAATAATGTTGTCTTTGCTTAGTGGAATAGTATATGACACGTGACGGGATGTGGGAATTTCCACTTTGTAACGCCCAGTATGTTCAATAATGAGAGAGGTTCACACAGTGCCTAATTGCTGAACAACCTAAATTCATATCAAAAACAAGCTATGAGAATTTAATACAACTTATGAAATATTAGGCAATCCGAGAAAAAACGTTATAATAGGGAATAGCGGATGCTGTATTCAAAAACCTATAAAGCTGCAATTTTTGATCGTGACGTCACGGTGGATCATACTTCTCTTTTACCACATGTCATGATCTGTCCGAGGTCTGCCGTTCGATACTCGACTCCTCCGCCCTAATTAGCCTGACGTCCTTGATGGATGGCTCTTTATATCATACTGTACTGCATTTATTATCGGACGCTTCAACGTGTTTTGCAATACAATTTATTATGGTGCATATTTTAGTGAATATAAACCTAATGACTAATTTCGCATAGTATTAGTCCAATTTTTCTGATAATTAACATTAAGTTTATTTTAAAGAACTTAGACCGTCGTGTCCAAATAGGAAAAAAAACTGCAGCAGTGATAACTGTCTGGCTCAGGTTCGTGAAGTTGTTTTCGATTATTCTTATTGCATCGAATGTTTCTTATTAATGTGTGTATATACTATGCTCGACTTTGTTATTAATCGCTGATAACCCCTTTTATACAGGGTAGTCCAACTGAAACGATATAAGTGAAGCCACTAAGCTGCTAATTTCAAACAGTTAATTTGGAGTTAGTTTACTTTTAATGCCTATCGAAAGTATTAGCTGTTAAGATTAGGTTACATGGATCCATCCTTTTTAAAGCTTGCTAAATATGGGCTCTATCATTGACATTGGATCACAGTTGTCTAAAAATTGTCTAAAATTCCATTCAGAGCTGGAATTTTGATAAGCACTGAAGAAACTACTCCAAAGTAATTCCATAAAAATATGCGTCTTAATGCTAAGAAAAGGTAGCCCGCACTCATTTCAACTGAAACATACTGTATAAATGTGATGTTTTTTGTTACTTTTTATACGTATATGACGCATTATTAGGCAAATACCTCCCAGGTATGTTGATCGTAATCCCGAATAAATTGCGCATTACTATTCATATGTGGCTCTATAGGAGAGGTTTGCACACGAAACCCAGCCATTAACCTGACTGCTACGTGCTTGATACCCCTCTCCATGCAGTACACAACTGGTTGGTTCATCTGTTTTTCGAGTCGTGCCCTTTTACTCCCAAGAGGTAGAAGACAACAAGCAATCCACTAAACCTGGGGACGTGCATGTGTTAGGGAGATGGGCGGGTAGTGTTGTGCAGCTCCTGGCTGGAGTTCCCCCCCCCCCTCCTATCCCATGTCCCCCTTCCGTAATTGGCGACAGCGGTGCGAATTAGCAAAAACAGCCTCCTGATGGAAGGAACACGGTCCGAGCCATCAAGGCCCAGTGTGGCCAAAAGCTTGTCGGGGGGACGGGCCGACAAGGGCCGCAGGAAGTCGGCCCTGGAAACGACAACACAAGCACATGACCCGCCCCAAGAGCCTTTCCCGGGGACTGCTTTACCGGACTTTTACACGCCACTACTCGTTCAAAAATCATTTGTCCTCCTCGTTGCGCTACCAGCCTGTGATAAAGTGCAAAAAGGGAGGTTTTAACGCTGATTGCATAATTACACTCTGAGCAGACGGGGGTGTTCCGGCTGGATCAAGAGCGTAATCAGCCAAGATTTGTACCACTCCAATTGGGCCTTTTTCAGCCCCGGTTTTAGCCCGGTATCAGTATTGGGTCGGGCAGTAGTTTTTTTTTTTTTGAGCTTCACACCCTGACTAGACGTTAATGACTTTTGAATATTACTTCCGCGCATTGTGGCTACCAATATCCCAGTTCCAGTGTAATCGCTTCAAATTATCCCTATTGTTGCAATTTACAATGGTATCGGAGAAGAAGATCTTAGAGTGACCTTACCGCGGGGGTTTTTCGTACACGAGCGCCATTACCCTTCAATTTGGCCGCCAGACATTGATCGGGGCTCGTGTGAATAGTGTTAAAATAAATCACGGCCTCCATTAGTTTCAGTGCCTTGGCATTCCATTATGGAGTTCTAGTTTATACTTGGGACCACGCCTCCCCTTAAAACCTCGCGTGTAAGCCACGGAACAGCTGATGCTAATTCCGTGACGCAATCTACGTTCATTCAAACTTCTCCAAGGCTACAATGAAATAACGATGAATGCGTGAAGGTCGACGGGAAAAATGTGGCTTTAGGAAGGACCGGTTTTCTTTTGCTTACTTCTTACACGACAGCTACACCTTGCGCAAGATGGGTTAGGAAGAAATCAGGTGACGCATTTCCGGTTATTTCGTATGAATAGAGGGGGGGCTACATATCGGACACTTGGATCAGATATTGATTTGACACCGGCTGATACCCGATCCTACTACTGGAACAGGTGGTGAGAATTTAATTCATGATCATGGTTACATACTATCTGACGTCTACATCTACCGTGTACTGTCAAGGAATTAACTGGTCGAACTTGACCAGCAGACTGGGCCTTTCGCCAAATCTGTTGGAAAAAACAAAAATCAAAGTATGCTCTGGAGCAATGGCCACGAGCCTTAGGATGCATATAAATCTGCCATCGCCCTCTTTACCTCCCTTCCTCAAACACAACCAACAGGTTTGACAGCAATCAAAGTTGCGCCGTTCCCACGGCCTGCTTAGGCAAAAATCCGCTCACGTGCTGCTTATAACACACTCATTAAACCCGACAAAGATGATTAAATTTGTACGAGCTCGTTAATTACCACCTTCGTGGCCCCGCCTTCAGTCCAGGTCAGGTATATCACTCGACGTGATATTAATCACCCCCCCCCCCCCCCCCCTAAAGGTGGATGGGAAACTTGCACTCATATGTATAGCGAGGAGGTCTCAGCCTCCACCTTGGCAATAATCACGCAAGGATTCCTTAGGAAAAGGTACAGTGGAGGGTCATTCAGGCATGCCGAACAGGAAGCTAGATTGCGATAGCGTACCAGATGTTTGGATAAAACAAAGGAGATGGGGGGTAAAAAAATGTTTGGATTGCGCAGCATTGTAATGGACTCGTTTCACACAACAGGAAAGGGCTTCTGGGCATGTGAATAATGCGTACAGGAGGGTTCAGAACATGCTGGATATGTTTGGCCTTAGTCAGCTTTTTGCTGGTGCCTTTTTAGAGGCTGCCAATAAATATGTGGAGCATGGTGTAAACCGACGTGCAATGAACGGGGTGTACTGCACATGAATTATGCAATTTTGAGAGCTCATTACTGGCGCGGCATTATTACAATCCTCTATAATTAAAAGTATTAATACCAAATAAACAACTCAACTGAATTACGTACACCACTGGCAGCCAAATGTATGGTTAACAAGTCCCTAGAGCTAAATAACGGTTCAACCCAAATATGGAGTCGAAAATGATAAGTTAATTTAATAGAGCCGTGTGAACGGATAAGTTAATCAAAACTATCACTTGATAATATTACAATTTACACGCAACGATAAAATCATGGTGTCATCCATAAAATGAAAAGCTTTAATTTTGGCAATATTAAAAGATTCCCGAATCAATTTATAACTGTTGAAAATAACATTAATCCATAATACATAGACTACCGGTACTGTATTTGTTATGTGAATGCATACTCCCCTTTTTGTATTTTGATAGTCATCAATTAGTTGCGTTACTGTAATAAACAAATGTTGGTTACGGACATTTTGATTACAAAATCAGATCATGTCAGATTTTCAGCTGGCATTTTAAATTCTCCCATCCTCTATCACATATTATTTGCTACATATTGTGCTGTATATGTTGATACAATTCTCACAGATGTTTGTTTTCGAACTCTGTATAAAGTGAACATGGTAATTTGAGGATCAGCCTGCACTGTACACATTCCATCGCTGCGTAAGGTACTGTACTCGAAAGGTGCATTACCTTTTCCGAAAATCAGTACACTATATTGGGACCGCCAGATGAGGGAGGGCTATATAGGACAACTCTCTCTCTCTCTCTCTCTATATGAAACGTTTATTATCTAGTCACAAGGTCACATCTCGCAATCAAGCAGCGGGTGAAGACCCGATGCACCAGGGGCCTCTCCAGTACAACCCAAATTCAAAGAATTCTCCTGAAGGTGACTGCAAGGAGAGTTCACTTGTTATGGATGTCAGCCAATATACATTGTAGTAGGGGTCATCAAGCATAAAATAACCCATCCCAGCACTGATGCAAGTAAGGCAGAATATTGAGGCTGACTGTACGTAACACGGGGTTATATTTTGTTCCATGATTTTATAGATATAAATATACTGTTACACGCGAGAGGCCAGTTCGGAAAGACCCTGAAATCCGCTTTGAAATCGGCTGTGAACCACCCTGTTGCACACGGATGACGAGGACGGGGGAATATCAGTATCCTTGATCGCTATATCAATGCAAAGAAACTGTCCGGTTTCGCCACTAATGTGCAAGTTAAGAGATATCCGAGGGTGGAGTGAGAACAGGCTACTCCGGATGTGGGTTATCATATTAGTCGCAAAAAAATATTTCTCCAAGTGACGCAGGTTAGCAAATCCTTTAGTATACTGTACAGTACAGTCCACACTACTCCTTGAGAACTCGCCCCAGGAAAGGGATGCACATGTTGTGGTGTAATCAAACGGAGCAAGAAAATACCACAGAGGTTTCCTGGTTATAAAGCTGGTCAGCAGTAGGCTCTTTTTAGAGCTGATAAGAGACATCCGGAGCTGGACCAGAAATCCCCGCAGTGACCCAGAGGAAGTTGAGGCGGAAGTCAATGGTTACATTGTATCAGCGCGGACAGGAAGGTTACACCAGATATAGAGAGACTTGGCCCCTTTTCCTGGGTGACCCAACTATGACTATTTCAAATACGCAATTTGTTCGACATGTCAGCTTGGACGTTATCCGGTTTTTGATATGCACACAGGTGGTGTGATTGACGTCAGAAATTGGCCGTGGATGATGGACATATTGGCTATGATGCCCACTAGGGGTCATGACCCCCCTCCCTCGCCCACGTCTTCCTGTCTCTCGATACCCTGCCCTTCATTGCCGAGTCTGAACTCCACCCCTGGCCTT
This sequence comes from Catajapyx aquilonaris, assembly GCA_000934665.2. Taxonomy (NCBI): domain Eukaryota; kingdom Metazoa; phylum Arthropoda; class Diplura; order Dicellurata; family Japygidae; genus Catajapyx; species Catajapyx aquilonaris. The sequence continues at coordinate 72,095 of KZ538075.1, read as the reverse complement.
TTCTTCATCAGGGGTGTCCAAAGGATTGTGTAACCGTCGGTTGGGGCCATTGTAGGAGTGTGACTGTTGGCGTGCGACGACCCTCGTCCTTTAGGGCGGAGTTGCAAGGGGTGGACAGAACAGGAAGAGGAGGATTGCAAGAGGGACCTCGCCCCATGACATCAAAGACAGCATCACCGTACCGATTTTTTCATGCATGAGATTACGCTTGGCCAGCACGCAGATTGCCACCTGGAGCTGCACTTTGCTCGCGACCCCTTCAGATGCTGCGCACAAGGGTGGAGCTGACGGTGTTTCAAAAGGAGAAATTTCGGCCAATTTTCATGAAGGCAAGCCTTATTTCCTGCAAAGCGTGCGTATTTTGGAGATGTGCGAGAGGTTCTCGTGGGAGGGAAATGTGCCAGCGTGTGATCCCTGATGCGTCTTCCTGTTTTCTAAAAATTCCTCAGCTTTCTATCCCCCGACCATGTACATTTCCCGCTCAACTCTTCTTGATGACAATTGGTGCAAAACTGGAAACTTCATCCACGACCTGACCTCCCTGAAAAGGTGTCTTCCTGCGCATCCACCCAAGAGAAGAGATAGAAAAAAAAGGGTGTACTTCCTTACACCTACAAGTCGTGCAAATCTCAGAGAGTGCCTGGGGTTTTCTCTCAGCTAGAATACACAGGAGCCGAACTAAAGTGAGTAAATCCGTCGCTCCCGAACGCCCTTTATTCTGCATTGTTCGCACGACACGACCATCGGAGGCAAACCCAAAGCCTTGACCACCCATTTGCATTCAGTAGGAAGGTTCGCCATTGTGGGCCCGGTCAAGCCCTTACGCGCCATCTATTCACAAGGAAACGGGCAGTCTCTCTAAAGAAAGAGACGGGAAAAAAATTGTAGAGTCGATGCTGTCGTTAGTCCTGCATGACTCCCTGACCAAAGCCGGGCCTCATCCACGCTAATTAGCCGCGTTTATGCATGGACACTGTCTCTCTCGTCATCGTTTAAGTGACTTTATTATACGGTTGGTATATTGTGATGGATGACAGAACATTTCTCTGCACAAAAGTGAGCGTTTCGCTAAGTAAAGCTAGTCATTGCAGACAAGGAGGAGCAACCATGCCCAACCATCAATCCATCCATCTGCGTGACCACTTGCAGCCCCAGAGAGACTGGGGATGGGGGGAAAAAAAGGACAACCAGGTCCCTCCTGACACCTGCCATGTCCCTAGCTCGACGGTCCATTTATAATTGCGCTGTCCCAAAGGGAATTTCCTCGACTGCATGACTTGGGAAAGAGGCCTGCACGACATCATCAGCAGGTCATCCAATACTCACAGGGCTCTCGTGTTTGCCATAACCAGTTTTCATGCTGATGGGTGTGATGCGCACACGTACAGGGTCACCCCTCCCGATTGTTACTGGGCTGACCACGTGACACAACCTAATATTTGCCAAGTGGGCGCAACTTGGGAGGGGAGTAAAAATCATAAATTCCTTTCCTTACGAGTGGTCCGGTGTTAGCACAGTACGCGGAACATTATCGCCCTCGGTGGACAGGAAGAAAAGCTGATGAATTAGGCAAGAGGAACCCCGTGGATGATGGGACTGGGCTGGTGCATTCCCGGACTCGAGAGAAATAATGAACGAACGCTTTCCGACACGATGGGTTTTACTGCATACATCTGATCCAACGGCTGCAATTTTTATGGTGGCCGATTGACCAACGAAATGCCCCATAAGATAAACATGGACTACGTGTTTTGTTCTGTATCGGATACGCTGCTGATCGGGCGAGGCCTCCCCATGAATAAATTGGGCTGTTGAGTGCCAGCCTGCAATTTTTGCATCCTGTAAACGACGCCACTAACAAGAGAGCCACAATCCAGCCTGGGGGGTGGCAATCCCAGTCGATTTTAACAATTCATTTCTACGATGAGTAACTGGCAGGGCCGCCCTCGATATAGTATATAGTGTACAAGGGTTGGCAAAATAGTTGATAGGACAGCTTGGACACCCCTGATGACTGTCATCGTCACCTTCTCGACCTTTCTGGTCGACCTACTTGAAGATTATTAATGGTGGTCTCACACCCATGACTTGCGCCACATTCTTACCCGAAATCACCCGCCTCTGGGACAAATTGCACGACTTGGGATAGACAATAGCGACAGGCAAAAGGAGGACTCGGTATTTCCCCCCCTCACCTCTACACCCCCCAACCCCCCAACCCCGACCATCCAGACTGCACTTAAACCGCAATAATTTCATTCCTTTTGTTTATTCAGCATTGCTAATTAAGTTGCTCCATCTCGTTCCTGGTGCTTGCATCTCAAATAATAATGCCGGGGAGCGATACAGGGAGCAAGTGGAGACGTCGAAGATGCCTCTGGGCTACGGTGAATGGAGCCGCACGTGGAAGAAAGGGGGTGAAGGAGAAGGGAGGGAGGGAGGGAGAGGGGGACGACTTTGATTTTCCGCTTTCGCACTTTGATTAGAACGGAGCTACTGTCGGCATATTATTAGACAACAATTTCATTTCCCTAACAATAGCTATGGAAAGGCAGGTACACCCTCATGCATGGCTAACCGTCTCGACTTGGAAGTGGAACCTGCAAGAGACTTGCTTTACTTCTACAAGTGTGAGGCTTCAACTTACAAGAGTCACCTTAGTATGAACCCTAGAAAAATCCAGGTTTGAATCTGGGGGGGGTCTCCTAAAGAACCTAAGATAGGTCCGAATCGCACTTCTTACTAGAGTGTACCTAAGAAAACGGAGGCAGGAGTTGAGAGACGCGGAGGTACAAAATAATGGGACTGATACTAACTCAAGTTTCTTCCAAGAAAATGAACCCCTCCTCTCTCCTTCTCGGCGTCTCCTCCCTTTCTCCTTTCATCTGGCAGGAAGCGGCGTAAAAATGGCAAAATAATAGCTGCTTTCATTTTGCGAAGGCTGCTCGTAACTCGATCGCGCGCTGATATTTGACCGTGAGCACAAGTTGGAATTGATGCTCGCGGTTTCACTTACCCCCCAACAATAAACAGCAAACCGTAACACGAGTTGGGGCGTACTTGCTGACGACCGGGCACATTCTTTGCAACAATTACCGCCCCGTTGGAAAAGAGATAACCTTGTCTTATCGATCTGAACGCGAAATGTGGGCACTCATGTAGGGCAAGTCGCACCGAACAACAAACCCCTTTTAGCCGACTGATTACCTATGTACATGGCCGCCCTTCCCCTATCGCTGCCACCATGTGACTCATCTGGCAAACATCCCTGCGAAAATTGGCTGACAGGTTTTTTTTTCACCTTCTAAGCATGCGCACACATAAGGTGACCTCTCCTACTTTTTAAGGTTCGACCCGAATCGGACGGTAAGAGAAGAAGAAAAAAAAAGGTCGGCCGACGCCCTCTATATACCACCGCAATCGTCAACCGCAGTATGTACTTCCGGTTTGTACTCGTCTCGAGGAAGTGACTAAAGATAGCCACATTTTGCCATGTTGACATAGATGACTATAGGGTTAGGAAAACAAATCCATGGGAAGGAGGTTGCATGCGATGTGACCTGTGCCCTTGCTACCATCCATAATTAACCATTGGAGGTCTGCAAATTCGCCGCCGAAATGCCGCACACTGACATGTGGCCGGAAATTCCAGCCCAAAATCGCACGGTGCTGACCAATAAACCAATGGTCATCGGATTTCCTATTGTAATCGATTCATCGACTGTCAGCCCCAGTATAACGGTTTAAGATTATCGATTCTTCCTTGGCCGACAAATCAAGCCTCAGCACCGCTGTTTACCCATAATGCAAATCAGCCGCTTAAGATGACCGCCAAAGTTTCTGGGGGTGCCCCTCAGGGTATTCCGTCCCCCCAACCATGATGGAAATCTTGGGCTCATGAATGTATAACCGCTGGAGAGCAACAACACCGGCAACCCCGTAATGATTGGCTTCTGTTCCATCGCACGTAAGCGGAGTGAGCGGACATCCACAGCAAAGAGCAGCCTGTGTGTGTGAGTGTGTGTGTGTATCGAGTTCGGCTGCGGTTTTCCGCCGCCACACCTCATCTCAACCCGCCATCGAATATTGACCAAGGTGCCACTGGCCCTATTTATTATTCAGTTAACCAGTATGCAGGTCCTGTGTACCATATATTCCAACGGCCCACCCGCCACGTGTGTCGCCCTTCAGACTCTTTGAAAGGATGGCAGGGTGACCTGGAAAAAAAAACCATCTAACACGTTACCTGTTTACAAGCAACAGGTCTAAAATTACTGCCACCTGCAAATCGTGGGCGCCTCAATTAATTCAGCAGAATGTATACCGTATGTATTGTATTGCATTGCCAAGTGCTGGAGTCGTGTGCAGGCACACTCAGTGACCCTGCGACACATGCATGAACAATACTGCGGACTAGGTGAGACCTGGATAACAATAATATATTCAGGATTTTCCTACCCAATGTTTATACACGTTCTTCGTTCCGGTTAGATTTTATTAGCCACTAACGTGAATACCAGGAGGGGAAAAAAGCCAATTTGGGTTAAATGAATCGTTATGATCGTCAGAAAGAGTGTTTAGTGTGCCACTTTAGTATGCGGGCACCCTGGTTAGGCCCATGACCCACAGCTTTGTATTTCCTTAGATGCGACACCACCTGTTGGACGCGCACTGAAATATCAGCAGTCGGCAGCTTAACACGAGCAGTAATGCGCATGTAACTCTGGCCCGAGGGAGTAACGGCTAATTTATTACCTTCAAGACTGATGCTCACAACACCGAGTGGACAAAATAACCTGACAGTAGCCTGAATGAGCATCTGCCCGTTACTAGCCACGTAACTAACCTACCCTAACGAGAAGCCCAAGCAATTAGCTACAAGACTTTGATATACATCAGGCAGCAGCAATACTCTAGTCCAAAATCGCGTGCACGACAAAGCCCCAAGCTGTTTCCCATGCCTACTTGAAGCCACACATGACACATGTCCCGTTGTAAAGCCCTGTGGCTCTTCTCTTGCACGCCTTTGCCCCGCTACGTAAGCCCGCACCAAAGCCTGGCCATGCTGGCTGGCAACGTGTGAAATCGGCACCGTGGCGTGCCCAGGTAGACACCCCATTAGCTATGCAATTCGCAACTCAGCTGTGAACAAACGTTCACACCAATTAACCTCGGCATGAGTTGAGATTTACGAGCATCAAAGTCGCAATCAGGAGAAAAAGACTCCCTCCTTTTGCTGCAAATACCGTTATGCACCTTTCCCACGCCATAACCTAGCCTCCGTTTGTTTTTGGCCCGATTGGGTATTATTTCGGGACAAAAATCGTAACCAGTCGCACTTCCGCCTTAGTCACCAATAACTACTCTGATTGAACAAATATTTTGACAGAATTTGGTATACCTGTTTTAATTCAATTGCAAATGGTACACAGTGGGCAACGATGCACCAAAACCTGTCATCCTAGTTGTGGCATAAAAAGGAGAGTGATGCTCTAACGGTCACTTGCACTTTTTTAGGTCCGTCATCATTTTCTTTTTGGGGTAAAAAAGTGGTCTCCAAACTGCCCAGCCCTTTCCACTTAGTCGCTGCCGCTGTAGTATTTTCGAATTAAGTCTCTGACAACCTACTTCCGCAATGCAAGGCCCCGTCCAATAAGCGCCGCCTGCGTCCAAAGTCAAATTAGAGGTCTGTGGGTGCTTCCGCCATCAGCTGACAAAACCGGAGGAGGTGGGCAAAAAGCCCAGAGGGAGGTGGGGGAGTTGACTATCTCCAGTCAAGTGTCCACAGTCGTTTTCCTCTCATTTCCGACCCGCTTGTTGGACCGAGATTCCTTACGGCTTCCCCATTGCTATTCGGCACTAACTGCCGACCAAAATGCTTTTCCAAGTGCCGGCAGTAAATTATCATCGAGTGATTTCCACCGAGAGCGATTTCCAACCAGAGTCAACCTAGTTGTCCAAATTGGTCAACACTGTGCCACACAGTCGAGGGTGTTTCGGAAACCGGAAACATGGAGCATGACAAACAACCGTTCAAAATGACCCCGGCCTTCCTGCTAATTCCCCCACTATTCTCGCTCTTCGTCTTCCGAGTGACCACCGTGGGGACATGCCTAATTGGCCAGGAAACGACTTCCGTCTACTGAAAATAGCAGTGGTGTCAACGGAAAAAGGGTCAAACCATGTTGCCTGCTGCTGCTGTCTGCTCTTTAAAAAATACAATTTTCAACTCGATTGGTTGCCTGAGGATACGTAGCATCCTCCTGAGTCCAGGGTCGTTACCAGGGGCGACTGAGGCCGTAATAAACTGACCAGTTCGCGTTCGGCCGGAAGGTCATGTTTCCTCATTACGTTCCCTAGTCCAAAATGAGGACCCGCCCCATCCTCTCTCTTCCAAACTGGAAAAAGTTTGTGGTCGACGTTCTCGGTGGGTAGGGTGGGTGATATTTAAAAAAAATCCGGATGCTGGCTGGCACAGATGGGGGGAGGGGAGAGGGGGGGGGGGAAGAAACAATTTGATAACTGCTGTAATTCTCCGTGCGACACGAAATCGGCTGGCATAATTTGGCCGAATGAAGTTATATATCCACTGCAGGGGGAAATGTCTTTGGCCAAAGGGCAAGTGGATGGGCTATAGCATTGTCTGGATCAACTCAGGTGATGTTCAGGTCTCACGTATGGGATCAAGAAGATGAGAATAGTGAACAGTGTTTGATGAAATGGTCCTTAAAACTGTTTGTAAAGTTGAGCGCTGTATGAGTCGGCCTATATGATATTTTTGGAAGTTTACTATAAATTTTTAGACGTGTGTGTCTATGGTAATTTTTGATACAATGGGGGAAGGACCCCAGAAGGACTCTATAGATTCTTCCTGAAGCCTTAAAGCCTGGATGTATACCGCAGGCCAAATATTATTGCGGATGGCGGCTGCATGGCGTTAATAATTTTCACTTCGACATGACAAAATCGCCGTTGTGATATAGAGGCTGCGAGGCACATGATGCAAAAAAGTACTTGGAAATAATAGTATTTGGCCAATAGTACCCATAGGCACAGATTTTCGCGGACACTTTCACGTATACATTTCTTAATGAGAAAGTGACCGCGATAAAATCGTGCCGATGGTACATAACCATTGCCTCTCGACTTTATGAAAAGAGACAGAAGTGAATAGTACAACCTACTAGAAAGCATTTTTATGGTAAATCGGGCTGAAAAGTACCGCGATTAAATATAATAGAACTCCTTTTCGGAACTGACTCGGGTTGACGAATTTTTAAAAGTCACCTGTATATGCGACAATTTCTCCCCAAAAAACAAAACTCGAGTGACTTCCACTCTGCAGTTCTACTCATATTTACATCCCGATGATTCCCCATGGCAGGTGATGGTCCAGCGTCTGGCAATGCTTCAAGTGCACCACTACAGGCCTCTTGAAAACGCTTGAACCCAGGAAAAGGGCCAGTCAAAACCCAAGTTTGACAAGTCCGCCAAAGTCGCCAAAAGGTCCTTTGCGAATATGAGTCGAGGCGTTAATGAGCCAGTCGTCACTTTCACGCCATTCTCTAGCCCATTCCAAGCATGGCTTTTCATGCACGAGCAAATAAATCTCGGGCGGAAAAGTAGGGCCGCGCCTATCATAACGATTTAATCCGGGTGTCAGCTATCTCGCCCTTTAACCAGGCAAAAAGCATGCTGCAATTACACCACCTGAGACCGTTTCGTGACTCTACCTTTTGATCGCCAGCCGAGATGTGGAATGAGATTTTTTTTTCTCCCCTCCTACCCCCACCTGTAAGCTTATATGTTGTTGTTTCGCACCCACGCCTCCCATCACGGAATGCATTTTTTGGCAGAAAAATTATAATTTGCACACCTAGTTGTGAATCTAGTTTAAATATGGCAGGGATGAAATAGCGAGCTAGCAGTTTAGGCATTTCTTATATGAAACAATTTGAAACTAGTGGTGGACTCAACTTTGTTGCCAGTTGGCATTTCAAAGAGCTGGGGATCCGAGTTGGCCGTTTCTCTAACAAGTCCATAGTCGGCGGGTTGTAAGTGTCCAGAGAAACCTCAACGGACCTGACCCTCGAGTCAGGAAGCCATTATGCAACCGCACGGAGACTTAGAAGTTGCCAAATGACCGCTCAGGACTGCTGGGACAAAGTTGGTTAGCTACGCGTGCCTGATTCACTTGTCGGTTTTAACCCCCTCCCCTCCCCCCTTCTCCACCAGTCTCTCTCTCTCTCTTTCTCTACCCCCATCCAAAGTTCCGCCTGCCAAAATATCTAGAGAAACTAATCATTCGGGAAGCCAGATCGATAAGCGGCTACTAAGAAAGCTCACGAAAATGTCACCACTCTTTTCTGGTAAGAAGTTTGGTTTCTTGATTGACACTTCTGATCAATCGTGTGAAATTGGCCAGCCAGCCTTATTATTTATTTTATTAATAACATACCCCTAGTATTGTAACGGGGTGCCTTAAAAATAAGCGGTTTGACAAATGGTTTAGCGTTTGCGTGACTATACAAAACTGTACAGTTCGTACAAAAAAAAGAGGGGACCTCGGCTCATACTTAATTGGTACTCGACGCGAAACTGCCGTAGTATTAATACTTCCTTTTTCTTGCAAACAATTCAACGTCCTCCTAACCTCTATCCGGCACAAAAGGAAAACCCTGAGTTGAAGAAGGACACACAACCACACCTATCCAAACGCAATGACTTTTAGCCAGCCTGGCGTAGCTCCAGGAAGCACAACATCGTTACCCAAGAATATTAGTAAAGTCTCGCTGATGATGCTGCTGATGACCTCAAGGTGGGTCTCCTGGAACGCCCTAGACAGATAAGCCTGGGGAAAACCGACCAAAAATATGCACATTTTTCCTCCTCCCGAAAATATGAGAGTCACGCTCCTAAGGCCTAACAGTCCGCACATCTCGATACACGATGAAAAGCTCGGCATTTCCTGAAGCACGGTTGAGATCTCCCAGTTGTCACGTTATGGCCCCCTGGCTAAAGGCCTACGTCCTCCTAAAAATCCACGACCGGGTCATAAATATCAGTGGGGCCAAGAATGAGGCCACCGCGAGATGGATGTTTGACCCACCCTGCCAGAAGCTGCGTACTATATACCCTACCCTCTACTATAGTAACGCAGTGGCGTCACTCGAGATGCATAATTAAGAGCTCTAAACGCACGCATAATACAAAGTTACACCCAATACACGTCGCGGGTGTGTCACAACATGCAGTCAGCCGAATTGACAAGCGTCCATAAACAAGGCGTGTAACACCCTTGCTCTCTTGAGATTCCTGCTGCACCACCATCCCTCCCAGGGAAATAAGTTACATTGCAGGCAGTGGCATGCTGACACACTCTTTGTCTGGTACGCACATGCAACCATCCTCTAATTCGGCGTTGGCTTTTCTCTCCCCTTTCGGCATTGCGTTCATTATGGCAATTACTTGCGATAAATCAGCCGGCCGCTCCCTATATCGTGAACCCCCCTTTTTGTCGCCTCTTCGCGCCTTGCTTTTCCGAAGCCAAAATGTGTCCACTTGATGTATGTTGGTCCTCCCTTGTATGGTAAAAAAAGGGAATGGGGGGGAGGAAGGGGGATGAAAAAATGTACGTAGATACAACAGCAGTGATATAATTGCAAGTTGCGCGGGTATTGATTTGCGGAGGGAAAGACAGATTTTTGGGGGATCCCACGATTCCAAATTAGGCCAGAGGAAGTAAAAGAGAGACACATAACTCCCTTCCTCCGTGATAGACATTGTGTGTCGGTCTGGATGAGGAAATTGGGGCTGCGGGAAGGGGAGAGAGACGGGGGGTAAAAAAGATTGAGTCGCACAGAATAGACGTTTAATCCATTTGCACTTTCTTATTTGGCGAAACGCTCCTTATCCTTCTATTTGAATTTCCCCTTTTACGAGGCGCTCCCCTTCTGAAGAGTTTAGGGCTGGGTTTTATTTCAACATTACCAGTCTTCCCAGGTCTGTGATGGACCCTAAGACTCTGCGATGGTGGTCATATCACAACGCACCTAATCTAAGAAGTGTAATAAGACGGTAAGTATTAAAATAACTTGAGTCTTCCGCGTGCATGGACTCCAAAAAGGGTTAATTAAACAAGCAGAACGATGTTATAAATCTGGTCCCGCCGGAAAATTACTCTCCGAGCCCCACACTTTATAGTAGGACTCCTCTAACGAAGGGACGAGAGGAGGGGGCTCTTCCAGCAAGGGTGTGGGTGGGGAGAGGGAGACTTTAGGATGAGGAGGATATTAGGACGTTTCTGGAGAGGCCTTATTGAATCTTTCCCAGCTGCTCTGCACCCTCTGTACTTGGCCAACTGCATTTTAAGGGGGGGTTGGCTAATATTGCAGCGTCTCCTGAAACTTTTCTGCTGCAAGAGCAAATACTGTTTGAGGTTACCGGGTTGGCTCGGCTCCCCAACATGATGGATAATCCGTTTTATTTAGTCTGCTATGTGGAATGGGCACGTCTTGGGGTGCAAGTAATCGCGGCATTTACGAGCGGCAAATTGCACGGGCCAAATTCCGCCCACTCTTTTAGACGACAAGTTTCTAGAAGCATGCGTGTTGCTTTGGAGGGGAGAAAAACGTAGGGGTGAGGGGCCCCGATGGTACAGAAGCAGACTCACCTTTGATTTACATGCCGACAACCGATTTGGACAGGTCCCCCACCTTCATTTCCCTTACATCCTCCCTCCACCCCAGGGAGTCCCTTCCAAATCGGAGCTTGCCTTTCACATTCTACGGGGCAACCTTTTTAACCACACGTCGCACATAGCGTCCAGTCCAGCCTCCAAATTGCCTCCATAACGGACGACACCCTCCTTTTTTATTTTGGAAATCCCCCAACCCCATAATGCTCCCCTTCTTCTTATAGCCTAATGCAAAATATATGCCCAGGAGAAAGGGGTGCCGAAAGAACATTCCATTGTGCCTTATAGACTATTGCAGCTAGCCGCTAATGCAGATTTCCATATGCAATATAGAGCGCATTAAACCGACGCCCATTATTGCCCCCTTCCCCCTTTTTCCATATAACTCTGGCGGAGGTGGCCAAGATTTTCTTCCTGCGCATTCCCCATAACACGGCCGAAAATAAGCTTTTATATGCAGCCCCAAGAAAGCCACATTTACGACTTTGAAAAGGCCATAAAGAATATGCAGAAAGCGTGTCACCCCAAGTGCAGTCCTCCTTGGGTCATAACGGCCCCTGCAATTTGTTCTCCGGGCCTAAAGTCGCTACTGGCCGGAACAACCTCCCCTTCTCCCTCCCTCCCGTCGCCAAAAAGCATCTCTCTCCCACCCCCTCCTCCATCTGAAGGATTTAGCTTGGGCTCTTCAACCGAAATCCTCCAGTCCTTTTTGGCAGGATGTCCGCTCGCCTATTCTAAACACTCGTGACGCACGCACTTGGCCATATGCTTGATGTTTAGGTCAGGATCCTTTAGTTACTTGGGTCTTGCACCTTTGTATCTCCAAGGACACCATTTTTGGCTTCTCTGGACATCTTCAATATATGAGCCTGTAATTACAGTTTAATTCAAATAGGCTTCGGGGGTTGGGGTAGGGGTGGAGGGGGGGGGGAACTCAACGTCGACAGGGCTTGGATGTTGCGGTTTCGACAGGCTGTCATGTAAGCAAAGGGATATGGGCTGCAGGCTCTTCAGGGAATGGACCCTAACCTACTAACGGGCATAGAGGTGTTAATGCTGCATTCCTTTCAGCATTTTTTTGGTGGGTTGAACACGGTCCAGGTTCGAATATATACTAGGGGGGCGGGTAGGGGGGAAAATCAATGAGGAAATGTGTCCCCTCTGGCTGTCCGGTGGGTTATAAGCGACATGTGCGCTTTCGACCAGCCTGGCCAATTTTTCTTGGTGTAATGCACGTTTGGCGCGGGTTGGGGGCTTGTCCGAGACGGTCGCGTCGCAAGTGCAGTAATTCGATAAGTTATGTGTCTCTCGCTTTCCATTTTCAGAGTTGGCGCTGCCCAACGTAAACCCTTCACTGGGATGGAATATGTGTCTCTTTCTATGCTGTATAGTCTACTTGTTATGATTTCGAAAAAGACTCTCTGACTAATTGCATCAAATTTTTCCTGTTGGGCTCATTCGCTGATAAGGAGGTATATTTTAAGTCTGTTATATACAGGGTGGTCCAACATGTTGGAAAACCTATTGGTTACCTGCTGCTGTTAGGATATGCATTAGATTGCTCCCATATATGGAATGCATTACAAATGTGGAAAATGTGGTGTTTGAACAGGTATCCTCATGATATTTTAAAACAAATTTATCCAAGTAGATTTTTGCGATTTTGACTCCATAATCAACTTTAAATTTTAGTTATGCTACCTATCCATGCTACAATCCTGCAAGTCAGGCAACTCATATAACACGGGTGATTTGGACCCCTACAATGGAAAAAAATTGGCATGCCATTATTTCCATAATGAAACCAAAATTGCCAAAATCAACTAGAGAAATTATCGTCTTATATTCCAAGCTACACAGCTTACGTCAATTGAAAATAATGAACCAAATCAATATATAATTATTAGTGGAAAAAAAACTGTCTCCGGATGATAACAACATGTCGCGAATTTTCCATTCCCTGGAAAGGCAAGCGACGTAAACGCCGCGTAATAATTGAATCAGAAGTCCAAATCGTCACTTCCTATCCGCTCTGATTTAAAACGCGGACTTGAATCGCACAGCCGCGCCGGGATTCTTCTGGAAGAGTTGAAAATGCGTATGTGTGAGTATGGACAAGGCGTGTTGAATAGGGCAGCCAGGCCGGGGGAAGGCCCCCGAGGCGTGAAATCGGATTAGATTTCTACACAGAGACGTAATTGGCGTAGTGGCCATGGGAGTCGGCGGGGGTACATGGAAAGCTGCGATTTTATCAAGGATTTATGCGGACGACCAGCAGCCGCAGCCCTTTTTACCTCCGGACACTTTTTTTGGGGTCCCCATAAATTAGAGCAGTTCTTACACACCTAAGGATGCAAGGGGCCAGTGTTGATTAGGACCGAGTTTTTCACCAGCGGCAGCTGCATAAGAATGGACCTGACCGCACCCCCACTAAACGCATGTGGCACGCTCAAATAACCCCAGCCCAGGGCCTCGATTTCTCTCCGGGAAAACGCCTGACACTCCTGACCATCAATGACAGTGATCCGGAAAAACGACGAGGCCAGGTTTCCGCCCCGGATAACTCTGGCCCACACCCCCGGAGCGGTGCTGTTGCAAACAGAGGCGTCTGCGGTCCAGCAATGAAATCTGGTTTACCTCTTGTCGCCTGCAAACTATCCCATCTGGGCGGATCCCTGTGACCGATGGAAAATGAATCTGTTTCCAAGCGCTCACACAGGGCTAATTTCAAACGTCAATTCCGGGGTCAATTTGGTGGGACTGATGAAACCTCACCCCGGTTTAGATCCGCTTTTTGACCATAGCTGGTGTAAGTGTGTATAAAGGCACTTTGCCATCGGGTTGACCAATTGCCAGCCCCCAGATCAGCTGCTCGACTCTTGAGTTCTCATGCACTGCTTGGCGCCTCTGGGACGGTATTTCATCCAAACTTCCAGCTTTTACTCCCCGATATTCTTAGAGTGGACCCAGAAAAAAAATCCTAATCATCTTTGGGGTTGGGTAACCAATATTGATTGTACAAAGACTTGACAAAAGACTTGACAGTTGCAACCACTCCCTGTGGTGACTTGCCCTTTTTTGACCGGCCATGTTCACCAAAATGGGGGAGTTTTCCAGCCATCCGGCCCTCTCTGAGTGTGTTGGTAAGGTGATCCTCCAGCTGGAGACAGTGGGAACATAAGAAGATGCCTCCTGATAGCGTGCTGTTGGTTGGCTTCTGTCCCTTCCTTGACCTCTGAGGGCACACGCAGCAGTGGCCCCCACACTCGGCGGGGTTTTTTCCCACACTTGGACGCGAGCAATAGGACGCTACATGTTATATGCAGCTGGTTCCACTATTTTACTTTTCCCCCAGTTGGCCAGGAATCTTGTTCGCATGTCCTTGCACTGTAGAGGAAAAACAAACATTGGTCCAGAAAATTGGCGCCTTCCGAGGAATTTTGAGAATATAATTGAGTGTTTGTTTATTCGAGAGTTTTGTTCGTTTGTGAGAAGTATGAGCATGGTTTTGTGACGTGAGTGCTGAAATGACTCGGCAGTCCTAGCCAGTTAGGAAAGACCCTTCCAAGATTGTTTGCGCGAGGTTTTTGGTCAGTAGAAGAGAGACAAATATTGGCTGTCCCCAGAGCGCTGGGCCTGGAGGACAAAAAGGGAGGAAGTGGGTATATATATAGTCTGTGGGGTGTCACTTGTGGACATATCTCATCCTCCTCCAGAGCAGGCCAAGAAGTGGTGGTGATTGGCGGAGGTGTCGGCTACTAGCAGTAGGACTTGGGGGCCATAAGGCGTAATTTATGACGAGGAGAGGACATGTGCAGGCTTTGTTTCGCTGACGTAATAAGTGATATACGAGTTTGTTGGACTCGGGATGATGCGGCCGGCGGGCCCAGCAGCAGCCAACTCAGATTGCAAGTGGGGGTAGTAGTAGTAGTGTTGGTGGTGGGGGGTAGAGAATACATCAAGGTTGGCAAATGGGGAAAAATGCCAGCAGGAGTAGCAGAGTGGAGGGGGGAGGTGCGGGGGAGACTGGACCATAGCAGATTGTTGAACCGAGATTCAAATGGACGCTATAATGACCACAATAGAGATCTATTGCCCTATTAAAGCGGATTAAAGGCTGGCTGACTAGGGGGCAGTGAAGGGCTGCTGCGAAAGATCATTTTGCGCGTTAGAGATGGGAGATTTGTGACATACTTTGCGGGGCGATTCTGTGGAATTTTTAATTGACGAACACGGCCATAACTTGCAGCGGAACAATGAAGCCAGACTAGTCTACGGTCCTAATTTCGCATCCGAATGAGCCGATATCGTACCTACACTTTATGAAAATTAATTATCGCGCTTGGAAAAGTGAAACTCCCGCTCTTTTTTTTGATTATTTTCTCCCTGGCCCCCATCTTTTGTATACACTCGAGTTGAGTTGAGATTCAGCAATCTGTATTCTTTAAGTTGATGCGCATGGGACGTTAGGTAATTGAAGTGATTTACAAGTGTAGCCTCACATCCTTTTGTGTGGACTGACAAGGTTATTACCCACTTTGTCCGTTCCCCGTAATGTATATGGAGCCAGGAGGGAAAAGGCTGCTGGAAACATCATCCTTTCGGTCGACCACCAAACCCACCCCCGAGTGGTACATGTAATCATCTTCCAGAAAAGAAGAGAGAGCCGTTGGTCTGGGTGGAACGGCCGATAAGCCCCATGCCCTCCTGCCTGCCTCATCCTCGGATGCCCTTACCATGTCGTTGCAAAACGACAGACGTATGGGGACCAGACCCCCAAACATAGCCCACACCATCCGCTCAAGGGCTACCACCACCACCATTTTCAAGAACGCTACACGAAACCTTCCGAAAAAAAAAAATAACCCTGTTTTTTACTCCTCGTCCCCCGTCTGAGGTTTTAGCGGCCTACTGGTAGCTTCATTGCTTGTCTGCGAAGGGGACAACCAACTGGGGGACATATTTCGGCTATTTTTAAGCAGCCACGAGCAAAGTCGCTCAGGAGGGAAGGGAAGGAAAAAAAAATATCTGAAGAATTCCAGAGAAATCTTTTTTTAGGGCAGTGCTGCTCGTTAAGGTTAATGAGGTTCGCTTCATTTGGCTGGCCAGTTATCTCAAACTCACCTAAACTACCACACGCAAACTATACAAACACACTAAAATATGACGCAATGTTGAGGCTGTGCCTTTGGAACAGTTACACGTTTCTTTCCCAGAAGCCAGAAGCACAGAACACCCCCTGACTACCGACAGAGAAAATAAACTCCACTCAGTGTACCATGACGAAGAGGACCTTCCAGACCAAAGTGAACAGTGTAGGGTGGGGCAAAATGATGGTCCACATGTTGGCTATTCGTGGGTAGAAGTGAGACATGGGAATGGGCTCCACCAAGGCTGTGCTGCTTCCCAAAAGGTTTGTCTGGAGAGATTTTTATGGGGCAAGGGGGGAGGAGGAGGAGGTAAGAAAAAAAACAAGAATGGAAAAACAGGGTGGTAGACGCAGGAAGGAGGAGGAGGCACACGGACACTACTACACCATTTAGATTTCGTGTTGTGGGTCACAAGCACGTTATCATTGCATTAAGAAGAGGCGACTTGTTGCTCATTGACTACAGGGGTCGTCCATATGAAAACGGCGGTAAGGTGACATGGCTGCTCAGAGTGGTCGAATCAGTGATGAAACGCGGTATCACGTCAAATCTGATGGCCTCTATAGCTTGACAGGATTGAAGAAGGGGGGCCTGGCTGGAATATCAAACTGGCTGGGAATGTTATGGGTCTATGAATGTGCAAAGGGAGGGTGGGTGTGGTCCGCAAATAAGCAATCCGTTAGAACCAATGTCACTAGTGGCCGGTCAGAGATAAAGCTACTTCCATAATTATTATCTGAGCTGTAGAATATGCCGGTCTGTCAGATAGGTTCCATCGGGTTGTCTCCATTTGCTACTTCATTTGTATTCCGGCCACTCGAATTTCATAAGCTGCCGGGAATCTTTTTGTCAACGAGTTTCGGAGAGGTCGAGAATTAAGCAGCTTGCTGATGACCTGATACCAAATGGTATGGCCGAGTTCTTGTCACGTGTTGTTACACTGCGATTCTTTTCGACATGTCAACGTCCTGGAAGAAGCTGGCAGCATTGGAATGGACCTATCATGTTGCGAGCAACCACATTAACAGCAATAACAAAGTATTCCTGAAAGGTTATAAATCCCATCCTTATATAGCAGTACAGTGTGTATACTGATGAATGTCTCGGATGATCTAGATTTAGAAGTCGTGCTTGCATGGATTGAATAATAATGTGGCGCCAGAACCAGGAAGCACTGGGACACCCTATTGTCCAAGAGCTAGGTTGTGGAGAGAGAGAAAAAAGCCACTCCAGCGATAACCTTGATGACACGCAGAGTTGAAATGGGTGGGGTCGAGCATGGGAGGTGGAATTGCAGGCTGATATCAACAATTATGTCCAGTTGTTTCGGTCTGACACCGTCGAATAAGTCGACATGCGCAAACCGCTGATTGGCATTGTGAGTGAGCAGGCTCATAAACTAATGGCCCCGCATGGCCTCCGTCCGAGAGATGGTTCCTGGCCCATGTTGTGGCCACATTGCAGTCTCATCCATCTCTGTCAGATAGTGAGAGGGGGTAAAAAAAAAATCGTGGAGGGGTTGAGTCTGGACTCTGGAAGTACCAAAAGAGCCCCGCAGAGGAAGGTTGGTCTGCTCAGTGGTGGTTTCTATGGGAGTGGTTTGAGGATAGATGTGGAGCGGCAGAGGAGTGACACTCTGGGGGCTTCGGGAATCCTTTTGGAGGTGAAGGAGGGTGTCCAAGACATTCGTGAGCCGACTTCAGATCAAACGAAAAAAAAATAAGAAAGGGCTATTAGTCACGCGTACCAATTACTAATTATCCGTACAGGACATAACCTCCAGTACTTGGCACCGCATTGACCTGCATACGTCGTGAGGAGCCAATCAACTCATCTGGTATAATAAATTCCATCGTAGCGTGCCAGTCAACACCTTCCCTCGCACTACTTTTGCGTGAGAGTACGGACTCTCGGATGCTAATGCAATACCTTTCTCCTGAACCCCTGAAACTGGTCACGGTCAGCCAGGCGGCTTCCCCTATTTCGTAGGAAGTTGGGACAACTGTGTGTGTAAACATGGTGTTAAATGACTCAGTCGTCCTGGTTCTGACAGGTTTCCTGGGCAGAAACCAGACTGACACTGTTGCCGTACGGGGGCCCCGCAAAGTTGGACGCAACAGGTTGTTCACATACCCCGCACCACCAACTTGCAATCACTATCGATTCCTCGAAATTTTCATACGCACACACCACGTCTTTGCCCTCGATAAGAGTATTTTTATTCCTAACGGGAAACTCGTGCAGTTCGTCAGAAACTTGAAACAACGCCCGTCAGCTTTGTTAACTGAACCTGAGCTAGATCACGGAAGAAGGAAGGCAAATTTTCTGAGGGAAACCGCACCCGATGGACTTGACCTTCCGCCACCGATCATCCTCTGACTAACCGGCCCTGACTGACCCTCACGTTTTCCTATATGCACCTTGGGGCTAACCTGCTTCTTTGCTCTACATCCTTCCATGTACTGCAAAGATCTTTTCTGATGGTGCAGGTGCAACAGCACTTCCTTCCATTGCCTCATTTCCCAAAATGGCTGGAGGGGGCAATGAGCATTGCGTGAGTCAGGTCCAGCTCAAGGAAAGACTAATGGTGGCGGTTATGGAGCGGGAGAGGATTAGCAGAGTTTCCGTGACATTTGAATTGGTGACAGGAAAAGTGAACAATGTCATTGGAAAGGTGTGAGTTTCGCAACGTGCGGATTTGAAGGAAAAAAAGATGCAAGTCAATATTGCGAAAAAAAACTGTGGTAATAGACATGTCTCGGACATAATGTGCGTCACCTTTCCCTTTTACACAGCCAGGTCATATTTTAGTGCATTAAATCTTTCCAGTTTCAAGGCTCTCTGATGCTTCTAGTGGTGCAGAACAATGGTTCATAAATTGTTGGCCGCTTCGTGTGGTAAGAAAGAAATTGCGAAATTGTAGAAATGTTCCCACAGTCCAGCTCTTACTACCGTTTGAGCAATGTTTCATCATCTAGCGAAAAATAGGCCTATTATTAGCCTCGCGTCTCGAGTGACATCCCAGGCTACTGCTTACTCTGGCAACAATATAAACTGTTGAAGATGAAGTGTGTTTTTAAGCTCAGATCTGGGACACTTTCTCACGCCGGCTGGTTCGACCAGATCTAGTCCGTCAGAGATACTTCATCCCCTCCAAAGTTTGTCGACAACCTGCCGCCATCTGAGATGGACCACTGTCTTAAAAGCTACTCTCTTTCCTACATGCAATAGATCATTTGTCCGAATCCACTTGCAGAGGAGATACAGTCCTTAATTAGACGATGGAAAAAGTGTGTTGCAGTCTGGATCGCCAGAGCGCGCAATAATTCTGCCCATTTTTTTGTTGTTGTTTCTTAACCTGGCAAGTATTCAGTAACGGAAGCCCAACTCGTGTATGCTGCAATGTTATTTATTCGCGCACGCTCTCCTTTCGGCCATTTCTCGGACCACGGAATTTCGTGCTGGAGCTGTCCATTTTGCGAACATTTGTCATCGTCACTGTTGGACTTGTCAACGCTTGTGCACAGGACAGGACAAAACTTCATCTCCGTATGTTTCACTCAACTGTCTCTCGGGGCATCAAGTGGTGCTCCCGTTCTTAGCGGACGCGGTTTTGTTTCGTGTCATTTTCTTCTGGGATGATCCCGTTTTGAGGCAACACGGCGGAAAAATCATCCTCGATATGCGACAGCGTGGGAATGGGTCTGGAGGTAATTTATGCCTGAGGAAAAATATAAGACAAGCACTTTCCACTAATTACATTGGTTACTATTCAAACGCGTCATTTTTGCTCTTCCTTTGAACCTGGGGGTTTACGGTCGCAGTCAGTTGATTCTGGCATAGTGACACATGTCCACCTGGCAACTATGTTGGCTAGAGGGTCAAGCTCCTCCGGCTATTTCTAGGTCTGCAGCCTCCTTTTTAGGTGTGGCCGTTTTGAGGTGTCGAGACTTTGAAGAAGGGGCACACAAAAAAAAAGGTGTGGGGTTTTTTATACCTGGACTTTACTTTGTCACCCTTCACTCCCAACATTCTTTTATTGCGGCAAACTACGTGGAAACTCGGACCGTATCAGCTAAAAACCGTAATCGTCTGCCCGTACAACCGCCGATTCCCTCGCCATGTTTTATTACGCTTTCGGAATTTCGTGATTAGCGCCTTTGGCTGGCTTCGGTTTTGGGTTCAGTAATGGGAACGCCTATTAGAGGCTTATGACGAGGAGCCTCAGGCCTTACGGAAATGAGACGGATGCACAAATCTATCAGACTCACTTTTACATCGATTTGTCTCCTCATGGTGATGGTTTGCATTTGCGAACTCTTTTAACAACCCATGCGTCAAGGAATTATGATGCGGTGCTGTAGCTTCTTCGCAGTGTTATTTAGAATTTCATGTTATCTTCCTCAGGTTTCCGAGATACATTAAGAACGATAAATATAAAGCGTGCTAATCATATTTATAGTATACATTTCCCTCCCAGAGATACTGGTAGCATTTGTGTCGTATAAACCTGCGGCACTTATAGTTTCTACCAGCACCTTTAATTATCTCACACTTGTCAGAAGTGTGTGTTTTACCACATATTTCAAACAAATCAGGAATTAATCTATAGCACGGTCGATAATCAAGATGATGCCACTTTTTGAGAGTAACAGATGCTCACATTTTCTGAAATCTTCCAATTGGTCGCTTCGTTTTCTTGGAAAAACTTCTGAGACTTTCGAAAAGTTACTTATCAAGTTGATTTTTCTCTCTGTTGAAGAAAATTAATTTTACTTCAGGTATAAATAGAATTATCATTATTGGCTGCCTTATGTGAGTAATTAGCAACATTACAGCAATTAGCTTTCTTCATTGAAGGGAATAAAAAAGTTATTTTTCATAACCATGTAGCATTTCGTTGGAAACCTGATGTGAAATGTGTGTGGCAGGTCAAATTGAGTAATGTCGTAGAGTACTAGAGTGATGCATATCTAACGTTGTAACCTTGATACTAAATTCTTTTTATCCACTTTCTCGAGATACTGTATAACTATACAGTATTGCAGCAATATGGAAATACTGAACACAGAGTCGGAGTGTATTTTTATGAATTTATTTATATAATTACATTAGATAAGCAAGAGCTTTTTGTACATACACTAAGCACACACAGAAAAAGCACGCTCCATATTCACTCGCCCGTCAGTCACTTTTCTAACTTCTACTTGACCCCTGACCCAATCACTGAGGTAATCCCTGGTTGGAATCTGCTGTTGCAACGATTGGGTCCTTGGAGAAACCTCTGGGGGAATCACAGAAAATGAAAAAAGCATTTTGCCTTTTTTACACAGGGTAATCAGGAAGAAGTTGGTAATGGACATAAACGCCGAAAAGTTGGTTAAAGTGTGAAACTGTTTGAAGAAAAATAAGTTTAAAAAAACTTTTCTTACCGCATATATAAAACCCAGTTTTTGTTTCGAGTCGAAATTTTACGTCTTTTTACCACCCCAACTGATCCCATAAGATAACCAATGAAATTTATCGCATTTTAAGTTTATGAGAAGGAACATTCCGTGTTTCTTTCAAATGTATGCAGATATGCATGATAGGTATTCCGGCCAACTACACATAACCCCACAAGAAAATCCATTGTGGTCAAGTCTAGTGACCTACGAGAACATGCAATTGCCGCACCTCTACATATCTTTATGGAGGCAGCTGTGACCGGGCCTCATTGGACATGCTGGAGAAGTACACTTTTCCTTATCAATTACAAGCTGTAACCAGCATCTGCCAAGAAGATGGCGAGACACCATGTGAATCATGAGTCGAATCTTTTCCTTTGCAATGACGCCATCCAGATGTGTATTACCAATTTTGATTTGATATTGACGTGATCCTTGTCATTTTTTTTCTTCAATATTCCATGTGGTAATTTACATTATTATTAACATTATTGGACAGAAGCACAGACCCCTACTTTCCGTAAGATATATGCACCCTTCTCGCCATTTCCGTTTCTATACGATCGCAATCACATGGTCCCACAGACCGGTGCTTTCGGTACGGTCCATGCGGTTGGACACGAAGTGACGCTTTTTTTTTCCCCAGACCCAATCCGTCACGGAATTGCATATGATCTCCAAATGGATTGGCCCTGCACGGCTTTCCATCACTTTTGCAGGGTCAGTCAAAGCCTTCTCTCTCATTTTTTTCGCCTTCATTTTTAAATTTCAAACGACCCTCAACCTCACCTTTTACGGTCCCAAACCAGCTGTTTGTTCTGGCAATTCATTCATGAGGAGGGGTAGGTGGGGGTAAAAGAATAATAAAAAAGGTCGCAATTTGTTCAGATGGTGGCTAGGAGCAGCTCGGTACGACACGACACGATCCGTCACCTGCAAAAAGAACGATTGGCATTCACGAGCGAAAGGCAAAATCTCTGTCCCCGATCCTATAGGCCTTTTTTAGTAGTTTGTTACTCGGTACCAACCTTTGACCGGTCGATTTATATCATCGGTTGCATTATATTCTGGAGGGCTCAAAAGGATCAATAAGCAGGCACATATTTGGACAATGGCACAGTGTAAGCCTCTTTTTATAGCCGACTGCCCAGGCAGGAATCGTAAACCATGCACAAAAGTGTCCATGTAAAACTAATTCCTGCTGGTTTCATTATAGAAACCTATGGTTGTCTACACAAGTGACATCAGAGGCTCTTCAGGTGGAGCGGTCACCTGGCCACTTTCTCCAGGGAGGATAGCATAGGGTCAGGTAAGTCCCCGGCTGGTAAAAGCAAACAGATAAACCTCCCCTTATCTCAACACCTTCTGGCGAGTGCCATGATAACAGCCCACTAAAAATGGACATGAGAGAGAGGGGAGGCCAGGGCCACACATGTGAGCATGATATTAATTGCGACTCGATATCAAAACGCCCAATTCGAGTTCTTGAGACCCCAAAAAATGCCTCAACGTTCTTTGTGTGAATCCTATCCCTTTTTTTTACACACCGGACCCCATGTTCCCTTTTGGACTTTGGGACTTTTATGGTACCATTTATCACTGGAAGCTCTACGGCAATTTCTCGTGACGACACCCAGCACAACGCCCTCGTAATCATCCCAGCTATACACCCACCCCCCCTCTAAAGCAATTCTCTCCCCTTTGCCTCTCTAATAGTTTATTCTCCAGCCGGCTAATCTAGCATAAAGGGTGAAATAATGAACATGTTTCTGGGGCTCAAGTGGTTTCCTCAAATTGCGCCCGATTTGCTCGCATAAAAGGCAGTGTTGGCTGACAGATATCAATTGCTTCTACCGGGTGGAACATAACTTGGTATCCAGGAGCCTCACCCTGTAAATTGGTCCAGGGTGGTGTCCACCGCATAACAACTGACCGGACCTATAAAGCTTGAAACTTATCTAGGGCGTTGTTAGAAGTCGAGGCGCCAACTTCCATGTACTTGCTGATAAAGACATCCGGAGCAGTTTCGAACATTTTTCTGGTTTTATTACGGCAAGAAATTTAGCATGGCCAACCGGAAATGTATCATTAGGCCTGCAAACTTCCTGCATGGATGTGGACGACGTCCCAACACTTGAGGCCGACCTTGGTCAGTGATTGCATGCGCGATGCAATCTCCGTAACACAACAGCCACGAACAGTGCGTGATGGCACGGGTGGTAAAAAAAATATGGGGAGAAAAAAAGAGAAGAAAGGCACACCTGAAAATGACCAAGTTGGCATATTTTTGCCGGAATTAAGCGCCTAATTAAACAGTGAAAATTGGGTGCAGTGACAGTATGTTGTGTACTTCACGCGAGGGTTTTATTTACTTCAAGGAGTTTGAAAAAGGAAGTGGATGGCATCTAGGAAGTCTTGAGATGCGCCTCTGCGCAAAAATATGAGGTTAGGCCAATTGCATTGTGCGAGGCAAGGTCAGCTTGGTCACTAAATGAGAGGAAATGTGCAAAATTGGTGGGGGAGGGATTATTTCATGTCTATCTACTGGCGTGGGCTACCAAGCACTTACTGTGGGCAGCGGACTATGGTGCATGCCAATTAGCCTAGTGACATGTCTGGTCGGCTAGTGTAATTTATTCGACACGACGCCTATCGCCTGACGTCATTTGGCAACATGGCGGAATCACGGGGTCAAAGATGATTCCCAGATCAGGGAGGTCCACTGACCCGTCCTTTCCCCCTCAAAAAAAGAAAAAAAAGATGCAAGACTAGAAAAGGAAAACCCGAAGATCACGTGAAGGCAGTGGTTTATTATAGTCGACGCCGAAAGAACTGTTTTCGTGTCTCGCACCCAGCATAATTCGTGCCGGACAATGGGCACGCCATCACGTGGTGTCCTCCTCGCACGAACAGGCACCGTCTTTTTCAAAATTTATATTTTGAGCATCCCCCCCCCCCTACCCCACATGCTCTCGTTTTTCCGAACACGGCTATTCCATCCAGTTTTCATTAGGGCTCGCTGTAAATCAACAAGTGGTCAGCATTTATGGTGATATAAAAGTGTTGGCACTTGCATAATTCCCCGTGACCCTCCGCACATGGATGAGCAAAAAATAATAATAATAAAAATCCGTTGACGCCAAACGATTACAAACCGCAAACTGCCCTGAAGGAAGACACCTCTCTGGCCCTAGCTATAGTGTCATTACACAACAAGTCTTCCTTTCTGGTCCGACAAGTATAAAGCCTCAATTAAGCCCTGCCCGTTATTCAACCGGTTTCCAACTTGAGCCATGATTGACAGGAGCGATCAATGTCAAGGATTCCATGACGCTTGGGTAAAAAAAAAAGTCTGCGAGCAATTTTTGCCAATTTTCATTAATGGCGTGCGGCTCGCGTTCAATCTCCCGGACCGACAGCCTAGACAGGGCTCCGGGACCTTTGAGCTATCGGGGCAAAATAATGCAAAACTCATGTCCGGCCACTAATTCACCTAGGAAGTTTTTCCAGTCCTGGTGTTCCTTCGGGTCATCCAGGTTTCATCCTCTGGACTTGTTTGGGCAGAGAAAAGGGAGAGACGGGTCGTGATCGAGACTCATTTTTAATACGCCCTCGCACGTGAAGTTATGTTCTGATCCTCTCCGATCTTTTGCCTCAGGAACCTAATTAGGGATTAATTTCTTACTCGGCTACTTAAACCAGTCCGGTCTCGGTTATAAATTCGACCATACCCCCATTATGCTTGGGTTATCTGCTTTAATGGCAATGTCCTACTAATTCTTTACTAATTAAATGAAACTAACTGTCGCCCATCACCCCGTAAAACCCTACCAATAATTTTGGTTTTGCCTTTTAGCACTCGGTTTGTCAATAACCGGTCACTGCGTATTTTTTTTGATTGCACTATTATTTGAAATATGTTGCTAATTTGGGGGATGTAAGTCTGGAAAAGCGCTTTATAATTTTCGGGTTCCATAACTGCGGGGTGTAGATGGGGCCCAGTAACCGGTCGCTGATTTTTGAGCAAAAAAATAGTCGTTTTACTCTGTAATCTGGAACCGGAATATCCAATTACATCGTGGTATGACGTAAATCGGCTTTTCTCTTTGTAGCAGAGCATTTTTCCACTCAAGATGTCATAGGTCATTATTGCTTGACACACAGGTAGTGTGTGGCCCCTGGAAAAATTGTGATGCATCATATCGCACCTGCAGGAGGTACGGATAAGCCAGTACTTCACAACCAACTATATCCTCCTGAGACCCGGCGTCCAGTATACTGGACATCTGGAAAAGTTTTTTTGGCGCCAACTAGTGATGCCAACAGAACTGTAATCTGTTGGTATCCCATGATTACAATCTGGCCTCAATAGCTGTAGCCACCTAGTGTCGAATATCTGACTTGGGCCGCGAAAATTAAATCGCGGAAGAAAATGGCGGATGCCGCTGCTGAAGCAAGGCTCTCATCTGATAAGTTTTATTTTTTTCCTCATATTTAGAGTGCGATTTTCGTCAATGTAGGGCATGTCCTGGGATTCGCAAGGAATGTGCATTAGGAAATACGAAAAAAATTGTCTGTGACCATCTTTGTTGCTATAGAGATCTGGTAATTTTCTTTTCTTCCTGAGACAAAATGTCCATTTGAATGGACATCCTGTTTTTATTTTTTTTAGCTGAATGGGTGTGACTTTTCTTTAAGTGCCTGTACCTATACACCCACAAGGAAGTGCGCTTTTCACGATGCAGTTCAGTTTCAAAATCTAGAATAGCAAGGTACCACTTTAGCGGGTAAGAAGGGAAGGAGCAAGCCCCATGCCTGGAGTGGTGGCGTTAAAAAATAATTTCATTTATCTTTAATTGTCTTCTGAGAGGAATTGCTACCACGAATTCCACAAATGAATTTAAAAAACATTATTTGGACGATAGAGCACTGTATGAGTGATCCATTAAGGGGTGTTTCAATTTTCAGCTTTCATCCGTTCTGCTTCTGTAGCAGCAAATGAATGCCAATGTTCTCATTGGTTGTTTGTCGCCATTTTTGTTGATATTTTAAAACTAAAATTTTTTTCTCGTTTCTGATTGGGAAAATGTTCAGAAAATGCAATAGGAACTGATATTGCGTTACTCAATTCTTCTCAGGTCTCAGGAGGATATAGAGTCCTCCCCGCCAAAGTGAAATGAATCAAAATAGGCCTATTTACAGGAGCATGTGAAAAAATGTTAGGAAATAAGCTATAGGTAATCTGTAGGATCCTCAAATTGAATGACCACAGAAAACTCTGTACATCATAAATTCTTTTTCTGTATATTTTTATGACATTGGCATAATTATGATAACGTACAGTATTTTTTGAGTCACATACTGTTCACTAAAACTGACATTTAATAAATTCGATGATTGAGCAATTTTTTGCACCGTGGTGCAACCCTTCATAATGGGGTATTACAACGGGATGTCTCATTAGGTTCAATAAATGTCACCTTTACTGAAGAATATATCACTCGAAAAATTGGGCATTACCTTTCAATGTGTTAAAAATAAAATTATTTCACGTACCTGTCGCCTTGAAAAAAAATTATGCAGGACTTTGACCCCGATATCACAGCTTTGAATCCTTGGTTTGCGGGACTAACTTTCACTTTTTAGTATGCATTATCTAGCATCATTTGCATCAAAAATATGAGTGGAACAAGCAAAATATGTGTCCTACATAATATTATTTTTTCTTGCTAACATTATTTCGAATAGGTTAATGAAGCTGGTACAGTGGAACTAAAATAGCTGAAAATGGTGACTAACTTTATACCCTATGATATAAAATTATTTAATATTTTAATGTTTATATTCACACTGCGCCAGATTTATTTGCCTATCCAATACTTCACACGCTTGCAAGTAATTTAATTGTAAGTAAAGTTTTTGCAAGCCCACAGTGACGCTTTATATTCCTGAAGATAAGAGCTATACAGACCAGACGATGTTATTCAGAGCAGTTTACTAGCCCTAATTATACTCAAACAGTCAAACAGTAACAAAATCAAGAATAGGGCTACTGGGGCAGGATTGATTTTTCAAATATTAGTTCACCCTCCAAAATGTGAAATTATTAGTAAAATTTATCATGGGATCCTTGTAGAAGTTATACCTATTTCAGTGTACAGTACTTCAAGGGTCAAGAACTGCGTATGTGCTAACACCGCTGCGCATCATTACAGATCTTTGCAGATATTTGCGATAATGAAACTTTCTCTCAACCCTTGAAAGATAAAGCTGGCCGGAGACTAATACCTTGCAATACAATATCTGCAGGCTGTTGTGTGTAAACCACGGGCGTAAATCCTATCACCGATCTTCCGGGATTAAAAGATTTTCTGCTGCATTTCTCAATGGGATCACTTACCGCCTTTCCCCC